>JANHGN010021735.1:0-17304 GCA_024605025.1 Megaceryle maxima | reverse complement strand
ATCCGAGTGTCACATCAGTGTCTTGGTATAGTCATGTGCTGAATACAGACAAAACTAAAATGCTTTAAAATGTAATTATTTTACAGAAACTGAAAAGTTACATCAATGAATACTGTGGTGTCTTAAATCCATTAGTGCAGAAACCAGAAGGATCATGGCAGGTATATTCCAGGTGCAGAAAGGCCAAATGCTTTAATGGTAAATGTGTTAATACAGTGCTGTAATAACCAGTACCAAAGTCTGTAGTGGCTCAGAACTGCAATCTATTGGGCATCTCTCTTTTCATTTGAAATTTTACACCTTTACCATACATCCCTACTGTTTGCTTTAGCATTTTATAGACAGTTTTAATAGTCGATTTCTACTCATTTTCAGAACTGTGATTTATTAATTTTCACGGCTATCCCAAAACAAGTGCATTATTATGAACCCACAGCACGAACAGGAAGCTGATTCTTACTCATTACTTTCCAGTATCTTCAGTCTCAAACTAAAATATTCACCTTTTGACCATGTGAGGCAGTCACGCTTTCAGTTACCACTCACAGCTTCCCATGTCTGACAGCTACTCCATTTGTGCCTCTAACATTTCAGAGGTACAAGATGACAGGTGTAGCTTTTTAGACACAATAACATTTGCTGCCTAATTTTTACAGAGGGACTTAGAAGTAAGTGCCTGAAGACTGAGGCTATGCAGTATTAAACACGTCCATGTTCAAAATCCAGGCTGTCTCTCATGTGTTCTTTCAGCGAGTTTAGTTGTTATGCCTCCTGAAAAAATGTCTGTGTTTCATAAAGATGGTATATATTTGCATTTTAAAAAGTACTTTTGTTAGATTTTATATATAGAAATATATAGTTTCAGTTGAAAAAAAAGTTCATTATTATCCAACCAAAAAAAAAAAAAAAAAAAGAAGAAAGAAAGGCACTCAAAAAATAAGGAATATTTCCATTTTTACCCAAAGGCTGAATGTTTCATGTTCAGATATGTAAAAGTAATACTTGATGAGAAATGCTGCCTGGATTTCATCCAGTCCACTCTCTGTTATGGGCCTGATCCCCACTATCAAACAACTCCTTGCATTGCCAGACATCTACACAGCAGCACAATGGAGTAGACAGATGCATCAAGAGGCCGATGTCTCTTGATTTCAGGTTCCCAAGGGCTTTCAGGTTTCAGCCCCTTTTCAGGTTTCAGGATCAGGATTTCAGGTTCCCAAGGGCTTACTAACAACTGCACAGAAAGAGCAAAGACACAACACCTCAATGGAGGGAAGTTTTTCTTGACGTGATATAAGAGCCATGCCAGGTTAGCTGTTGGCAAATGAAGGAATAATGCCACTGAAGTTAAAAAACTTATGGTGAAATACATTCCCACCCATTATGTTACATTGCTCACATCACTGAAAACTAGAAAAAAAATGTCTGGGCATAACACCTTCCAGCCTATTCTTTTGTAATTATAGCAAAGTTCTCCCAAGTCCACCTAAGCAAGTAGCTTTGGCTGCAGAAACCACTGGGAGTGTTGCACGTCCCTAAGGAGGCTGCTGCCTGCCTTCCTCCCTCTTCAAATGAGGGGCTCTCCCACCACCACCACCACATTTACAGCCAGACGATGCCTGGCAGCTGAACAGCTTAGTCACAGCTCCAGCAATGCACAGGGAGACAGAACTAAGCTTTGCTTAGAAGACATCAACTGGAACCAGCTCTTACACAAAGCAGATGGCATCAGCACAATGTAATAACTTGAGACAGACAGCTAACTTTATTTGTTTCTTTATTTATTTCACTTCTATCTCATCCTTCCTTCTTCTGTATAGAGGAGAGAGATAAATGCCAGATTGGCTACAGGGAGAGTTATAAGCCCTGTCTGGAAAGCAGCAATGGGCAGATGGGAAAGGCAACAAGCCACCTCACAGCCTGGGCTTGCTGATAATCCAAGGATGACTGTAGCAATGAACAGTGCATAACACACACCCTAAAGAATAGCAGCCTTTCAGAAGCAGCCATGAGATATTCATGGATAGCTCACGTAGATGACAGAATTCCTCCACTAAAAAAAAAAATAAAAAATTCAACTGCCACACATGCAGTTCAAAAGTTACGTTATGCACATGTTGAATGCCAAAAGCATTCCCATAACCTTTGATAGCACTGCATTTCACTGGGGTTACATACAATGCCCCTGGTACTATGATGACAGCAATCACCTGTACTTACTCTTCTTAACATGGAGAGCACAAAGTGGGAGTCAGCTCAGACAGATTTTTTGGCCTAATACCCTTGTGAAACATGGACAGACATGAGGCAGGTATCACAGTAACAGCCCCCAAGGACCCTGTGAGCAACAGAAGCAGAAAACGTGTCTCTACAAACCCAGGCTCTCAAGTAAAAATCTCCTCTCTGTTCCAAAGCCCAGGAACGTATACCTTGTCTCTATCATACACCAGCTTTTACTTCTGCTCATTTGCAAAAGAAATAACTACTTCCATAACTGTGAACTTCTGAATACTACTTATTTCAACAGTTAGAGCAAAGCATTTAAGAACCAGTGTATCCATGATCATTACTTATTTTAGAATCAGTAGCTCCATACTTCAAGTAAAAATGGTATGCTTAGTCTTGAACAAGCAGTGCTTTATTATATTTGAAAGTACTATATAAATTGATTAGACCAATGGAAAGTATTTACACCTGACCATGTAAGTAAACAATACACAAGATAAGTTAAAAAACCTGCTGAAATTTAAATCAGTCTTTAAACTGATCGTATTAACCATTTATCAAAATGTATTACAGTGATTAAAAAAAGAATCCTTTAGCAAAATTAAATTAGCAGAGCATTTTACTATGGGTTGTCATTTTAACAGCAGCTGATTTATGAAACCACCTACACAGTATATCAAACCAGAAAGACATAGTTTGAGATATATCCCTTCTAATTTATGGAAATGGTTGCCTCAAATGCCTTAAAAAGACCAGTGTTAAATTTAAATCCTATCTCCAGCACTGATATTTGTTTCAAGCTTACTGACAGTATATCTTCAGGATCATTAAAAATATCAGTATTTAAGATATTAAATTATCTGAGAACTATCAAAGATGCACTGTACCACTGGATGCTTTTGACTAAAATCGAAGGCTGAAACACAAGCGTTAAAACTGTCAAATCTGCTTTTTAACTATCAGTTTAAGGCTATACTAAGTTTTGTTACTATGTCCTGAATAAGGATCATAGAATCATCTAGGCTGGAAAAGACCTTCAAGATCATTGAGTCCAACCATCAACCCTACTCCACGTCCACTGCTAAACCATGTCTCTAAGCACCACATCTACATGAGTTTTAAACCCAGCAGGGATGGCGATTCACCCACTTCCCTGGGCAGCCTGTGCCAATGCTTGACAACCCTTTTTCAGTGAAAAAATTCTTACTAACGTCCAAACTAAATGAGTAACTGGATGGCAACAGCCTTTAATTCAAAAGGCTGACAGAGCTATCATGGTCTCTGGTAATTCATTGATCAGTTTCCTTTTTGTCCAAGATGATGTCTGAAAAAGCCTGGAACTGGTTGAAGTGGTTAATGTTATGTCAGCTATTTTATAGCAATGACCAAAGGATTTTTTTTCTTTTGAGTTTTGTTAGTAGTCTAAATCTACTTAGCAGTATGTCCTGCCACACTAATGCTATTAGGATTAATCCTCTATAAAGATCTATACAAGAAGTTCCAGAACAAATCAGTATACACACTAGGTGTCTCTGCCACAAGTTACTGAATTGCCTGCTTCAGCTGCACAGCTTAATAAATCAAACCATAACTCAATCTCTGGCTCCTTATGAGGAAACTCCTTCACTTCTGATATTTCAAAACAGTATCAGTAAAACCTCCAAGAATTCAGGAAAGTACCTAAAAGCTTCCTAGCTTTTCTAATGACTAAACATAAATTTTCCCAAACACTTCTGTAGTTTTTTCATCAGCTTTTCCACACTTTCAAACTAACAAAATTAATAAAAAACATGTTCCCAGAGATAAGGGGATAAAGATTCAACTTTCTGTCTTTTGGAAAAGGTCGGATTCAAAGCCTGAGATAAATTCAAGCATGTACTGAAATTGACTTGCTCGTACCTCATTCTGACTTATCCAAAATTTACAATATGTCTAAGAGATTTGTGTGTGTGTATGTGTGTATTTTCTAACTGTAACACTAACTATTCACAGTTACAGAATTACTAGATTTCTATTGGGCTATCTCACCTCTAGAATACCTATTCAGTAAACAGCCCGCAACACAAAATCTGTCGTATCTTTTAACCAGAGAACAGCCACAAAGTACACAAATCAGAAATTATTCTCCTAAGCAATCAGCTCCATCACATCTTTCCATAATAACAATTACCTCCACCACCTGTCACATTAGGCTGTATCTGCCCTCTCCCAATTTCTGTTTGTAATAACTATTCTTCTAATTAAAGTGAATTCTAAATGATAAGGAAGTTAAAAAAAAAAAAGGGGGGGGGGAATACACTTATTTTCAGTTGCAGTAATACAAAGCTGGGAAAAAATTAAAAGCTACCAAATAAAATTAAACCAATCTTACAAGAATTATGAAAAGCTAGTTATGCTTTTATAACCAGCACTTAAGTATGTTGTATGCAAAAGTTTCAAATTGAAATTAAATAGTGGATAATGATGTAGCAGACTGGATGCAACTCAAGCTCACAGCAACTGATGGACAGGTAGGGCAGCTCCATCTCAGACCTGCAAGGACCCAACCTCTTAATTGTGATCTGATCCCACATCCACAAGCAGCACAAGAAGAAAGAAAAAAAAAAAGAAAAAAAAAAAAAGAGAGAGAGAGAGAGAGAAACAGAGATCTCCAATTAACTCTCATCTAAAGGACATGAGATGAAATAATTTACTCAGGAAAAAGGTGACAAGGTATTAAGTTGTACTCAGCCAGGGAGTGTTCACACTGGCAGCTTACCATCAGGTTTGAAGAGCCATGGGACTACTTTCCACTCCTTACCTTGAAACCATGCCATTCACAGACAGATACGCAAGATGCACAACAGGAGAGAAAGAAGCAGCGGGAGGGAAATCCTGCCCACAGCTGAGTTCTTGCTTTGAAATTCTTGCTCAGTTGCACCTTCTGTTCTGAGGCTCTGGGAAGGATTTCTCTGGGTTTTCTGTTTTGTTTTGAGCGCTCTGTGCAAGCGCACGTATGTGCATTCAATTATAAAGGCTTCTGAAGGAGGAACAACATAGCTAGGAGACAATACAGCTTTGGTACAGTAGTGCTCAGACAATAAAGTGGGCTAAAGGTTTTACAATTCTCCATAAATGACTCTGAACATGTCATCCTCTTTGGTTACTACTACCTACCCCACTGCATGAAGAATAGATAATCCAGCTGCAGTTAGTTTGCTCTGCAAAACATTTTTCCACCTTTGTCTTCTATTTTTCAAAAATTTAATTTTTCAATGTTTTGTTTGTGCATCTCTACTTCATTCAAGTAAAAGAGAAAGCTGTTCCCATATACCAGCTAAATACAAGTTCCTACTTATAAGAAAATTCCCCTAGAGATGCATTCATATTGGTTTGGAGGAGATTCAGCAAACAGAAAAAAAAATGTTACATGCAAGGATATTCCACCTGCTTGTTGGGGTAAGCTGTAACATCCTCACTCCTGGGGTCAGTGAAAAGCCACACATCAAAATATTGTAAAACCAGACACATGTTGCACATCATTGTGCTATGGAGCTTACACTTTGATACCTCTCTACAGAGACCTATACCTGGGGCTTCCTTCAAAAGCTCAGGGACCACATTAAATATTCTGACTATATCTGGCCCTAAGACACAAGTTTGTTCCTCAGTGTACTCTGCTAGATGCTGAAAAAATGAGCCACTTAGTGAAAAAAAGCAAAGTAGAAAATGATGTTTATATTTTAGAGAAAACAGAGTAAAAATTGAGTAGCAAATGCTAATATCAAATTTCATTACTCTTACCATTTGAAATTCCATAAAGAAATTCTACTGTATCAAAATAGTGGAGTGCAAATGTGGCATATAAAGAAGAACCCCTGAAATCACAGAATGTGAGCTACATAGTCATCTTAAATCACTGGCAGAAGTGGCAGCTCCGGAAAACAGGTCTAGATAGAAGATCTGGATCCTACCGTAGCTTATTTTGGCACTTTAAAAGCCGATTTATTTTGAAAAGTAATGGAAATCTTGTAATTTCCAATATTCTCATAGCCTATATCCAAAAGCATTAACATTCCTCAAGTGGCCAGTACTGACTAAGTTTTAGGGAAAAAGCATAGAGCTAACACATTACATTACTTCGTGCTTAACATCGCAAGATGACCAAGAAACCTACTCCAAATACATCGTTAGATATTGGTCAGCAGATAAATGGCTTGTCCAAATTTGCAACCCTCCCATATTGAAACTTTGATTTCAACCAGCTCCCCTGAAAACTGCTCAGAGCAGGGTTGGTGAAGACAGAAGGAAAAGTGCCACCAGGCCACCTCCAGCACTGTGTCACACATACAGCTGGTCGCGCTTTAATAGCCAAGGACTGCTGTCTTCCCAATTCCTCCCCAGAACTGGCTTAGAATGAAACAATCCTCCAGCTCTAAGGTGATATTCGTATTTTCCCCATTTGTTACATTTTTCTTTTAACTCTTTTGTAATTTCATATTTATTATATGTAGGAAAATACACTGTTAAGGAGACGCATGAGTCTTGTTTCTTGAGAAATTCAGGTCAAAACCTTTTCATTTTTAAGGTCTGAAAAAATACAGCAGAAGGGGGACAGTTCATATTTAAGAAACTTACCATATAATAAAAAGAATTGTTGTAATACAGATCTCAGCCAAGGGACATCTAGATTTAGCAGAGAAATCAAAAAGTAAAATCCAAACACCATGGATTTCAAAAGTAGATCTGCTGAAATTTTCAATGGAGCCAAGCACTCTTTCAATAATTTACCTGCTCCTTGGCTATGGGATGCCAGTGCTTGGGGAAAGAAAATGAATCAGTAGCACACTGAGAACTACAGGGTAGCCCAGAGCTGTGCAGGAACCCACTGGCAGCACAGTAATTGGCATTGACAACAGACCAAATAGCGAGAGTCACAGCTGGAGGAGGATCCACAAAAGATGTACAAGTTCAAGGACACTTAGAAGAGAGAGGCAACAGTGACAACATGAAATGATAAACAAAAATCTGACTGCAACAGCAAAATCTGTCAAAGAGAAGGAAGAAGACGTGCATGTTTTTCCACTCATTGCAGCTAGACAGCTCCCAGGGTATCACCCACCAAGTTCACACAGAGCTCACCTGGCTTTGTATGTTACCTAGACACAGAAACCTCCACAGGTGTTTAAGAAAATTTTGCTTTCAAATATTTTAAAGCAATCACCAGTGGCACAACAAAAGGCTGATGCCTCAGTATTTCCAAATTCTTTTCTTCCACATGGTATGATTATTATTATTTCCTGCAAAATATTCAGGAGACAAAAGTCCATGAGTACAAGCAGCAAAAAACAGACAAAAGCAGAGTTTCTCACTAACTTCACTTGCTGATTTACAGCAGCAGATCTAGACAGTAAACTACCACACAGCTGCTATGGCTGGTGTTTTACCCCTTCAGCAACTTGCCGTCCTCTTTCAAGAATATCAGTATTCAGAGATGCACCATAAAAGTCGTATGTTTTGCACATGCTTGGTCTGCCAACTTCAGCATAGCCCTGACATGTACCACATATTTATCAGCTAGTTATCAAAACTGTACAGTGCAGGTCTGTTCAAGTTCTAGGTTTGATTGAGGTAAAATAGACATCTCCAGTAGTGCCAAATTTTCTTACATATTTCCTAAATTTTCCTATTATTCTACCAGCAATGGATCAGTACCTCAAGCAACACGGCACTGAATTATGCAAGTAGTTTCTAAATTCTGCTCTTACTTACAGTATGATAAATGTGTTGCTCTTTTTACCCCTAATTCTAGAATATGTTCAAGTACTAAGAACTTTTATGGGGAAAAAAAAAAAAAAAAAACCACACAAACCCACACCACAGTCACTGCAATGCTTTCTCTGCTTACCATAAGGCAGTATTGCTGCATACCTCTAACTCCGAAGGTTTCAATCTTACATATCAAGACTAC
The DNA here is from genome assembly GCA_024605025.1 of Megaceryle maxima. Lineage (NCBI taxonomy): Eukaryota > Metazoa > Chordata > Aves > Coraciiformes > Cerylidae > Megaceryle > Megaceryle maxima. Next base: position 9,128 of record JANHGN010021735.1, on the reverse strand, counting down.
CAAATCTTGCCAGGTTTACAGCCAAAAGTTTTGTCATTTCCTTTCCCCCAAATACAGTAATTGCATCATCTGATTTCTAATCACACGTATGTATACTTCAATAATTTCTGTAAGTTTTCTTCAGGTAATAAAATCTATTTGTACTCAGTGACACATCTCAAAGACTACATAGGTCCTTTATTTAATTATTTTCTTACCAAAAGGAACATCATGTTACATTAAACATTGAAGAGGTACTTCTAAACAAAAGTTGTCATTACATCAGAGCAGTGTTATACCTCGGCCTGCCACACTGAAAACAAACAACTCTTTCTCTACTCATAAGTCAAGCTTTCTCATGACTGAGAAGACACAGAAAGCCCCCACACACACAGCACTTTAAGATATCTTAGAGTGACCTCCCCAAGATGTTACTCAAGGAAGATTTCAAAAGATTTATTCACATTTATGGCATAACAAAGAAAAGACCTAAGATAAAAACTACATTCATCATATGAATATTGGAAAAACACTTTTTCAATACTACAACAGCATATTTACAAAAGAAAACTGAAGACACCAAACACTACAACCCATCTGGTGTACAAGTTTGTAGAGTTCTATGTGACTGCAAATCCTGTCAAGCAGGTTGTAAATCAATCTCTCTTACAGGCTCTATGTGCAACTTTTGTCTTCCCTGTGCTGAAACATCTATCTAGTCAGGTAACATTGTTTAAAGTCTTTCTATTACCAGGAATTAAAGCTACTTTACGGATACAGAATAGTCTTTGCATTCCTGCTTGGAATTAAAGAGTCCCACTCAACTGATGAACATAAAGAAAATGGTTTCACCCCCAAATTACTAATTTTTTTCTATGCATTGATATTAGTGTTATTAATGTTCTCACCAATGGTTGGCCTTCAAAACAAAGTCAAAACACTGTGCTCAAGAAACACTCCAATGCCAGCTTTCCATTTTGTCACACTGAGGAAACCTTACAAGTAACCACATCTTATAAACATACTTCAGACCACATAAGGGAGTTTCAAAAGCTCCTAGGTAATCAGAAGCACTCAGTATAGGTATTTAAATACAACATTCGAATGGACATAACAAAAATAAGGCATTCCCACACAAAGTCCCATTCACAAACAGAAGTAAAACTTGAATCTATGCTAATGAAGCCTTTTTCTCTGACAGCTTTGAAAAGCAAGAAATACAACAGAAGTTTCATTTCAAAATTTTTAATGTAAAAAAAATCTATAACAGTCATATCAGAGGTTAGGAAAGAGTGACAATCTATTGCTTAGTGCTTGTATTAAGCTTTCAACTTCTAAGAAAGTATTGACTGAAAGGATATTTGCTACTAAAAACTGAAAAATCTCATTCATGCATTCATTGAAAAACTGTTAGGTCATATAGCAGTAGATCACAGCTGTAAGGAAACTGAAATGCAGCTGTTGCACTATCCTAAAATCGAAGGAAGAAAACTAGTTATAAGCCCAAAATCAGGGAAACTGAACATGAACTAGATTTTCTTTTATCTCCCCACTTCCATGTTTTCTACTTTTTAACTCTTCTGTGTAAGCTTCCTAGCTGCTTTTTCTTTGTTTTGCAAAGCTATAAAGCCAAGCTATATTAGACAATTCATTAGTGCTTCTGAATTCCAAAGTTACCATTCAAAGACATGGCCAATAGAACCGAGGGGACACTAAAAAGCCATTTGGAAGAGCAAAGAGAAGTGCGTGCTAGAAAGACATTATAAGTTGTCTTGACCTTGCAAAAACTACTATTTAGATGGCTATTAAGAGGGTGGGAAACCTAATACTCCTAAAAGCCAAAAGGCATCTGGAAGTCATTGGCCTACCAAGCTTGAGTCACAACTTACTTCTTCAGGAGTTACAGGTGTCATCCTGAGAGCTCAGCCGCATACATTATGCACTACTCCCTTCAGAGGGACTGTTTCTGCAACTAACTGCAGAAGCAGACCTCAGACATATTTAAATCATTTGGTCACTATTAAAAAACTGTGGGAGGAGACCATAAGGGAGATAGAAACAACTCATCTTCAATGTCTTAATATTGCTACCTCTTTAACTGTAATTGCAGTGTGTTAAGCATTTGTCTTGTGCCTACATCAGCATCTCCAAGCTAGCAGAAAAAAAATAAAAATAAAAAAAAGGTAAATTAAACAGAGTTATGTTTACATATGTGCTAAAAGGAAAAAAAAGGAAGAGCTGGTGAAAAATGGAAGAATAAGTAGGGTGGAGACACCATTATGCTTTTACATTTCTAAAGGGTTTTGCAAATAATAGAGTATACAAACTCACAGTTGATAAAAAATATTCAGTATTTCCTTTTTTTTCAGCCTCAAAAATAAAGATTTTTTTCCCCTTCTTAGTACCATTTTTGTATTTTTTTATTTATAAATTATTTCCTCTTTGGAAGGGTTTCCAGTTTATTTCAGCATGGTACAAGTTTCAAATCAGTTAATACTACGAAGAAATACCTTAAGAAAGCATGGACTTATATTTTTACATTAAATACAATATTTCAAATTATTTCAAAATTTTGCTAGTTGCTTGTTCACATATTGTAAATTTTAAGCAGCTACTTTATTTTTATAGCTTTATGAACTGTCTCTCCTTTTATTGTGTCCATTTGCATAAAATTAGTATTAGTAGAACAATAAAAAACTGTTATACCATGCAAACATTTTCTAAAAGGTAGTTTATGCTAGTGTAGCATATAAAATTTCATATCACAGCACATTTACCTACACAACATTATTGGATGACACATCCAGCTTTTGCTTTGCAGATGAAGAATACTCTCAGAAAAGCCCATTTTGGACTATTCTGTTGGAAGGGTAAGAGAATGGAAAAGCAAATACAGTGCTTTTAATGTAAATCCTTCGTAAAAGTCAGTTATTAAATTAATTTAATACAGTTCTATGTTACACTTCATAGGCCACTCACGATGACTGATAGTTGTAGCACGTCATACTTTACAGAAGATCCAGTCTATATGTACTAAATTCTAAAGCCTACGTAATCAGACCAAGCCACTGATTATTATTTTTTCCCAATTAGCACAAAGAAGCAACAACCAGGTAACCTTTTCACTAATAGCCCTCAAACTCTTCCAGAGTTTCTGCTCTGTGCTCCTCACAGACTGTTAATTATTTTGAGTACAACAAGGTGTCGTTGCCAGTGCAGCTGGGTTTTGCCTTCATAGAATCATCCACATTGGAAAAGGCCTTTAAGATCATCGAGTCCAACCATTAACCCTACTCTACCAAGTCCACCACTAAGCCATAGCCCCAAATACAACATTTAAACAGCTTTGAAACTTCCAGGGATGGTGACTCAACCACCTCCCTGGGCAGCCTGTTCCCATGCCTGACAACCCTTTCAGTGAAAAATTATTCCTGATGTCCAGTTTAAACCTCCCCTGGTGCAGCTTGAGGCCATTCCCTCTTGTTCTGTCACTAGTTACTTCTGCGGATAAACCAGCACCTGCCCCTCTACAACCTCCTTTCAGGCAGTTGTAGAGAGAAGATCTCCTCTCAGATTCCTTTTATTCAGACTCAGCTGCTCCTCCTAAGACGTGTTTACCAGGCCTTTCACCAGCTTAGTTGCTCTTCTCTGGACCCACTCCAGGACCTCAATGTCTTTATTGTATCGAGGTACCCAAAACTGAGCACAGTACACAAGGTGGGGCCTCATCAATGCTGAGTACTACGGGACCATCACCTCCCTGGCCCTACTGGCCACACTATTTCTAATCCAAGACAGGATGCCGTTGGCCTTATTGGCCACCTGGGCACACTGCTGGCTCATGTTCAGCTGCATGTCAATCAGCACCCCCAGATCCTTTTCTGCAGTGCAGCTTTCCAGTCACTCCAAGCCTGTAAAGCTGCCTGAGGTTCTCTTCTTTTCTGCTGGAAACTATACCACCATATATCTTCCCACTTAAGTATAATGGTTTGTGTCCCAGCTCTCAGTATTTTCACTAAAGACTTAGGCAAATGAAGAAGCTTTAGGTAAGTGATAAGAGCATGAGCTTTCTCAGCACTTTCTTGGACACATGCTAAACTCCACCCAAATACTGTTTCGGAGACCAAAGCAACTTCACTAGATGTCATATCTGAGGTGACTTCCACAAGTTTCCACAAAGAAAGTTACTCAAACAAGTAGAACTAGATAGCATCTCCTGAGCACTCCTTTAGCCTGATGACCTCCCTGTTGAGCTGCCTTTCTCAACAACTTAATCTCAAAAGACAAAGATACGTTTTCCATCTTCCCCCTCCTTGGACAGAGGAGAGCAGTTGATGAATGATTGCCAATAAACTAGCAAATTAATCCTTGAGGATGTAAAATGGTCACAAACAAAACCAGGTTAATTGAATAACATGCAAGAGGAGTGCAAACTATTCCTAACCTAATTTACAAAGATTAAATTCCTAAAGCATAAACCAAACATTTTAGCTACAGGAAAATGTGGAAGAAAAAGTCATTTCGATGAGCTATGTAAAAATTCAGCCCATCAGAGCAGATGCAATGTCACACTGTTAGATCAAGTCCAAAAAGATGAATTATGGGATAGATGGAGAAGAAAGGAAGTCCCTGAACTAATCATGAAAAGACATGTGGTATGAAAGGAAAAGCTCGTGCCTCAAATCACACAGCTTAGCCATTAAATAGTATTTACACCACAGGAACTCAGAAGACCTGGAACCATGAAAAAAATAAAGTGAAATATCTCCTACCTCTCTTACTTACTCCTAAATGCTGCAGACCACGAATCTGTCAGATGTCACTGTCTGAGCCCCTTCTATACCTACTACTACATGCCTGCAAAGCCATCAGCTACATCCTTCATGGCCAGAGCCATCAGAGGGCAACTGAATCCACTTGGAATAAAACTGAATACATGTATTTGAGTAAAAGATAGATATGATAGGAAATACAAAGCAAACTATTTGTAGCTGCTATACTGAAGTTTACAATTATTTGTAGGAAGTATATTCACAGCTGAAGCTTGCATGTGAACACCTAGAACAAGTTTCATGGTTGAAAAGCTGTTATTCGCACTGCAAGTGCATGATCAGTACCACCTCTTTTCCTTTTTAGTAAAATAGAAAGTTAAACTACTAAATGATCATCTTAAGAAGTTAATAAAACAAGGTTGCAAGCCCAGAGAGATTCCTTTAAACTGACGGGAGTCTATTTCAGATGATATATTTTTTGACAGAAACATTTTTTGTCCTTCTGCTATTTCACTCCAGTGCTAACGACTTTCTCATCAAATTTTGTTCCAATTACACACAAATTATTACTAACAAAACCATCCACAAGAGAAAAATAAATTCTTATTTCATTAAAATGAAGGAAAAGACAATTGAGGAAATTAATTATTTGTAAGCAACTTCAACTCAATTTCCACAGAAACACACAGATTTCTATTGGGAGTTAGATTATTTTTGTTTCCTCCAGATTTACTGATAATCTCTGCACACAACGAGCCAGACAACCCTGTCTGTTCATAAAAACAAGATGTACTTTTCCACCAATTTCTTGCAACTTAGTAGGAAGACACCTGGAGCCTCTGAAGCATTTCAATGACTAAAATCACCTGAGTGCCAGCAAACTGGTAAAGCACATGGCTTCCTCTAAAAAATGTTTTGAATTACAGAACTTGTATTTTTTGTGTATTTCAGAAACAAAAATAGCATTTTAAAGCTTAACAAGCCATAAGACTTCTATCAAAACTGAACTGCACTGCAAATGTCTCTTGGATATATAATTATATTTCCTTGCTTATATTGAGATTATTCCTATGGGCTTCACGTGGCTGTTTACACTCTGACACAAATCTACTACCAGACAGGAGCACAGAGTTCCTTCCACGGATAGCTTTTAACACAAGAACAAACGCACAAAATAAAAACAGTTGCAACATCAAACATTTCCAAGTGATTAAAGCATCTCTGCAGAATCTGTTTAAAATTGCAAAAAGTCAAAAACACATTTAAAACTTAAAACACATTGCTCAAGTCTGCAGAAGAGCTCAGTTGTGCCATGCTCCTTCATCTCCTGCACCAGCACACACGAGCCTTTGGCTGATGGAGTTCTCTTTGTATTTTCATCAAAACCCAGAGACAAAGATTTTCAAAGTCTTTTAGCATCATCACTTCCTCTGAACTCAAGGTGAGGAAGACCTCATTTGGGAAAGCTGAGGCCCCAACTGGAGCAGAGCTGTGGCCAAGAAAAGCAAAGGAAAAACTTCTACACATAACAGCCAAAGTCACCATAGCCCAAGTTTGCTAAGTATGTTATCCAAGCAAAAGCTAAAATATCTGGATGACAGTTGCCCATACTCCATACTTGATAAACATCCATAGTTTCACTGAAATCCAAAGGGTGAAAGGCTATAGTGGAGTCCAAAACAAGTTCCTGAAAAAAAAAAACAGTTTTCACAAGCCATACTTTTGCAGAATTAAAATATATCCTTGGGGAGAAAAAAAATAAAAAACACACACCAAACAACTTGAGGACACACTGAATTAATCTGGCTTTGTCAAAGCTGTTAAAAACATACAGGCTGTGCATAGCTCACCAGTAAAAGACTAAATATTCTATTTTGATGGGAAGTTGAATATATTATGAAGAATAGGTATAGGGAATACTGTCAGCAGAGCTGTTTAAAGAACAGAATTTCTGCTTTAATAAGAAAATCAAACAACAGAGCATAGCTATTGGTGATGTTCAGAATTTAAAATATATAAATTTACAATTCCTAAGCAAATACTTTGTCTTTTAAGCTCTGTTCTTTGGGGTTTGGTTTTTTTTTTTTTTTCCCACATCTTTCAATGTGTCTTTCAATGCCTTCTTGTGTCTTTTAAGGTTCTTCCATTTTTCATGAATGAAGTTGACAGTTGGACTTCAGTCTCCAGAGGCTTCTGGCTCAGACAAAATGTCTAGTATCCTGGTTCCCTACCAGTTATAAAGGACTGATGAGTTCCTGCCCTGAACGTACAACGGATTCCTGAGCCTCAAATTATGGGAGCTCTGGCAAAAGACACATTTCTTCAGGTTGCCAGCTACGGATCCAGGCACCTAGACTTTAAGGCTACACCTGTGCTAGTAAATTAAAAAGAATCTAGGAACACTCTGGTAACGAGGCTACCTGGCATGGAGTAGCCCCCATCAATACTGTTAACTCTCCTACTGTCCCAACAGAGCCACCACATCCAAACTGCCTGGGGAGAGCAGAAGTTAGCTTGTCTGTGGACAGAGCCATACCTAGGAACTGCCTGAAAGAGAGTAATGAACACAACCTGAAGATACTGTGCCTGGCACCATTTTAGCAATTTAACTGTGATGTCAACTGAGTTGGATACCAATCTTTAATTTGCTAGCAGAGATGAAGCAAAGGAGTTCAACCTAGAGTTCTTACCACTAGACTACCAGCCTGCCTGCTCTCCGGGAAGAAATTTCAAGAAGCACTCCTGCTCTAACATTTTAAAAGCACAAGTTATTCTATGTGGCTTTCCTAAACCTTCTTGTCTCTGTGTTTCTAAATCACAGAACCACAGAAGACTTGAGGCTAGAAGGGACCTCTGAAAATTGTCAAAGCCCAGTCAACTAGAGCAGGTTATTTGGAACTGTGCCCAGTCCTCTTCTGAATATATTCAAGGATGGACACTGAACAACCACTCTGGGAAACCTGTGCCAGTGCTCCACCACCCTCACACTAGAACATTATTCTTGGTCTGTCTTTGTGGCCCATCACTTCACTTCAGTATGCCACAGTTCTCCCCTCCAGATGTGTCCCACCACAGCTGAGCAGAGGAGAAAAGCAGAGGAGAAAGATCACGTCCCTTGTCTTGCAAAGCTCTTTGTAACACAGCCCAGAAGGCTGACAGCTGACAAGTTGTTCCTCCCCAGGGGCAGTATCTGACATTTCCCTTTGTTGCACCTCATAAGGTTTCTGTCAGCCCATTTCTCAAGTCTGTCAAGGTCCCTCTGGGTGGCAGCTGTATTGGACACACTTCCCCAGTTTCTGTCATCTGCAAACTTTCTCAGGGTCCCATCACCCAAGTCCTTAATGAGGGCATTGAATAATACTGGACACAGTATCATCTCTTGAGGTACACCACTAGTGACTGGCCACGAGCAAGACCTTGTGACACTGATCACAACCCTCTGAGCCTGGCAGTTTACCCACATTTTCTGTCCATTTATCTAGCCTACACTTCAGCACTTTCTCTATGACAAAGTTATGGGTGACTGTCAAAAGCTGTACTAAAAAAAGATAGACATGCATGCACACCAACAACTTCGATTACAAATCTCTGTATACAGCTAATTTACCTTATAGATTGAATTAACATAGAAATACTTTACATCAAGGTTTCCAAATTAACTTGTTTGGTTTAGTTTAGGTTTTTTTGCTTGTGGGGTTTTTTTCTTTGTTTTGGTGTTTTGGCGGGTTTGGGTTTTTTTTTCTTTTTTTCCCTTGGGGCTAATTTTTCCAAGAACCAGTGAAGGTAATCTTTGGTAATTTTTTCCTTCTTTCCCCCACATTGGGTGGCATACTCCTATGGGAATGGTAGAAAAAAATCCTCTTTCTTATTAAAGTTAAGGAAAAAAATAACACACACACAAAAAAAAAAATCAATCATTCACTGCTGTATAATCCCCATTTCATTGTCCATTGCATTTTTTTCAAAAACCCTAAATAATCCAGAACTCCATTTGAAGGACAGAATAATGAGTCATTTGCACAGTTTCATCCATAAAATCATAGAACAGTAGGCACTGGAAGGGACCTCTGGAGATCATCGAGGAACTTAATCTGTCCAATTCTGTCAAGGATAAAAAAGTGCTTTTATAAATACATTAATAACAAAAGGAGGGCCAGGGAAAATCTCCATTCCTTACTCAAAGAAGGGGGGAACATAGTAAAGGAAGACAAGGAAAAGGCCAAGGTGCTCAACACCTTCTTTGCCTCAGTCTTTCACAAAAAGACTGACTATCCTCAGGGCAACTGGGCTCCTGAGTTGGTAGGCAGGAATGGGGAGAAGAATATCCTTCCTGAAATCCAGGAGGAAGTAGTTAGTGACCTGCTGTGCCACTTAGAA
>JANHGN010021734.1:0-10299 GCA_024605025.1 Megaceryle maxima | reverse complement strand
ATTAAAGCTGTTCTAGTTTCCTTTTCTAATCACTAAGTCTCTCTCCCTTATTCCTTTTCTCTTCCCCTTTGGGGAGGAAGGGGGATTAACAGAGAGCATGTTAGGTTTAAGGGGCCACCCTGACAGGCTGCACCCAGAAGTACTGAGGGAACTGGCTGATGTTGTTGCTCTACCACTCTCCACCATTTTTGAAAGATCATGGAGAACAGATGAGGTGCCTGAGGACTGGAGGAATGCCAACATCACTCCAGTCTTCAAAAAAAGGCAAAAAGGAAGACCCTGTTGCAGAACAATCAGCCTTACCTCCATCCCTGGTAAGGTAATGGAGCATCTTATTCTGGAGATTGCAGCTCAGCACAGGGAAGAAAAGAAGGTTATCAACAGTAGCCAACATGGATTCGCTAAAGGGAATGTCATGTCTGACTAATCTGGTAGCCTTCTATGATGGTGTTACTGAATGGGTAGGTGCAGGGAGAGCAGTGGACGTTGTCTACCTTGACTTCAGCAAGGCTTTGACAGTGTCCCATAACATTGTTGTGGGAAAGCTCAAGAAGCATGGGTTAGAAAAGTGGACAGTGAGATGGGCTGATAACTGGCTGAACAACAGAGCTGCTGAACAACAGAGCCCATAGGGTTGTGACCAGTGGTGCAGAGTCCAGCTGGCGACCTGTAAGTAGTGGTGTTCCCCAGGGGTCAGTTCTGGGTCCAGTCTTACTCAACATCTTCATCAATAACCTGGATGAAGGGATGGAGTGTACCCTCAGTAAGTTTGCCGATGATACAAAACTGAGAGGAGTGGCTGATAGACCAGAAGGCTGTGCTGCCATCCAGCAAGATCTGAACAAACTGGAGAGCTGGGCAAAGACAAACCTAATTAAATTCAACAAGTGTAGAGTCCTACACCTGGAGAGGAACACCACCGGTACAGGTTAGGGGTAGATCCACTGGAAAGCAACCTTGGCATCCTGGTGGACAATAAGTTATCCATGGAACACCAATGTGTCCTTTTGACCAGGAAGGCCAACAGTACCCTGGGGTGCATTAAGAAAAGTGTGCCCAGCTCTCCAGTTCTCCTTCCCCTCTACTCTGCACTATGGAGACCACATCTGGAGTATTGCGTTCAGTTCTGGTCTCCCTAGTTCAAGAAGAACAGGGGAATACTAGAGAGTCCAACGGAAAGCTACAAAGATGATTAAGGGACTGGAACATCCCTCTTACAAGGGAAAGGCAGAGATACCTAGTGCTCTTTAGCCTGGAAAGGAGGAGACTGAAAGGGGATGTTATTAATGTTTACAAATATCTGAAGGGTAGGTGTCACGTAGAAGGGGCCAGTCTCTTTTCAGTGGTGCCCTGTGATAGGATGAGAGGTAATGGTAGCAAGGTGAAACAGGAAGTTCCACCTCAACATGAGGAAAAAGTTCTTTACAGTGAGAGTGACAGAGCACTGGAACAGACTGCCCAGAGAGACTGTGGAGTCTCCTTCTCTAGAGGATTTCAAGACCCATCTCAATCTGTTCCTGTGTGGCCTGTCCTGGGTGTTCCAGAGTTGGCAGCAGGGTTGGACTCGATCTCCAGAGGTCACTTCCAACCCCTACCATTCTATGATCATTTTCATTAAATTTGTTCTAGTTTCTTTTTCTATTTGATAATTCTCCCTCCCTTATTCCCTTTCTCTTCCCCTTTGGGAAGGGAGGGGTGTTAACAGAGAACATCTGCTATAGGTCTAGCGGGCTGCCCTGATTAACCATGACAGAAGCAAAAGTAATGGCTATAATGTTACAAGCTTGATTGTTTTTACTTAAAAATTAAAATCCCATACTACAACCTTTTGAAGCATTGATAATATTAAAATAGGTTTAAGGCAGTTCAGGTCTTACCAAAATCTTGTGAGTTAAGAATGTGTTGGTTTAGGGTACATTCAGGTACCTGAAGAAAATGTTACGCAAAATGATGCGGCATGTATCATGCAGATGTCCATGTTTTAAAAATAATCCACATAAGTGCCAGTAAAATTCTAGAAGGGTACCACATGGAAAGCAATATAAAAATAACACAAAATTATTGCCTTACAAATTAATTTTCTTATTAGAAGAATAATATCTAGCTTATAAAGTTAGGATATATTGGTGAAAAGGCACCTTGAAGTTGAAATTCAGTGCAAGAGCTACTAAGAAAGCAATGCAAACCTAAACTAATGACAAGCTTTTCAAGTGTCAAACCAAAAATATTTTTGCTTAATTTCCCCAGGAGGGCTTCTAATTCAAGTCTCCTTCAGCTTTTACTGCAGAATTGTTCCTGTGGCACTTATAAAATGATTAGTTTTGAAGATCTGGTCTGTGCCTGAAAACACTGTCATCAGATGATGGTAATAGGAATCTTCTTCTGGTGTCCTCCAGTTCCTGGATATGAGTCTGTACTATAAATAACCCCACGCAAGACTTTTCATTATATCCTTGAAGACAGAAATGTCTGCCTTTGAAAGATGCAGAATAGAAATCTTTGCTGCAGCACAATATGACTCAGTATGCATCTGAGGCTTGTTTGGTTTAGGTTTTTTGTGGCGTTTTTTGTTCACAACCCCCCTACCCCCAATAAAAGTTTGACACACTCAGTCTGGTACAGAATCCCTTGTTCATATATCAGGGAAGTTATCTGTGTGCAACTGACAATAAAATAATTTATCATTCTAATAAATCATTACTTACGAGTGAAGTCAAAGAACACATTTAAAATTAATTGCACAAGGTCATTTGTGACTTCATTGGATGGATGCTTGAAAGACACACAGAAAAGCAAGATACACATGATCAGAACTACAAGTATCAATTCTTCCATTTGACTAAAAACAACACTGCCTCTTACCATATATTAGGATCCAGACACTCAGAAAATTATTCTGAACACATTTGTTCACTAGAACTTTCACTAAATTTCTGTATAGCATGAACATTTAGCAGAGACCACACAAATTCAGACAACAGAAATAGTTAATGCTATGTCATTAAATTCCGACGTCATGCCACGTATCACTACTAGGAATAATCAATCTTTATTTTGTTTCTGTTTTCTTGGCATCTAAGTACTTACAGCTTAACAATCATCAAAAAACCCCAATTTCTTAGAAAAAAATCCTATTCCATGCCCTAAAAAAAACCCCAAAACTCTACTGGTCTGGAACTGCCATCATGATTAAACAGACTGTCAAGAAAAGAAAAGTCTTGAAGTTTCTAAGGAGAATTAAGAGAAAGCACTCCTAGACATGGCCTTCTCAGCCATAGAAAAGGCATAGAATAAGTACCACAACTCCTCTATGCTGTTTAAGCTATCTGTCCTTTTCTTTACTCCACCATTTAATCAATTAGAATTTTTAATCATTAATTCTTTTCTCCACAAGTACCTGACTGGTTTAAAAGAATTATTGAAAAGTTTCATTTTTGCTGCAATTTTTAATACTTTTTTTCCACTCTTTAAGATTGGAAGTATGGTTGATTGCAGGACAGCAAGGGTCCAGACAGGGGCAGGAACGTTTAGACACCTATTCACTGCCAGAAGCAGTCAGCATTTAGGTACTCCTGGGGAAGCAAGACTGTCATTATCCATGAACATAATCTTTTAAAACTATCTATGCAAGAATTGTGCTGTAGCAAGGTCTTTTCAGGAGTACAGAAGTGATCAACCTTCACAGGCAAATGCCTTTAAGGTCTTCCATGGAAATACACAATCAACAACAGTTTAAAAATTAAGATTGTTATGGGATCAATCTTGTTCTATCAGTAATAACAAAGATAGAGTAAAATATACACACACCCCATTACTGTTCAGAAATTAATAGCAGAGAATAGGTGTTGCATCTTATGGATTGAAGAACATGATTTTCTCCAACCTATGTTAACAGCAGAATCAGAGTTCTAGAGAAAAACCAGACAGTAGCTCTTCTTCAGGAAGAAAATGCAATTTATTCAAGAACCCTGTGAAAATTTGAGACAATCATCATGGATGTTGAAGACAATATTCACAGAATCATAAAAGCACTGTGCTCAGAAGCTGTTTCTACTGCAAAAGAAAGGCCTTTAGGAGTGGAGCACCTAAGATTCAGAGGGGTCAAAACAGGTTGTGTTCTTCAGGCTTCAAGATACCAAGGCTGGAGTGCAGCACTTCACCTTGAAGTAAAAGGTAGTTCAGCACAGGTACTTATCTTGCATGATGCCTCTTATGAGTCTTGTTTTCTTTCCCTTGCAGCATATTTCTTTCACACATACTTTAGCATTCCTTCCCTATGCAAATTTCACAGAAAATACTTCTTCCTATAGCAAATGGAGTAAAGTTATTTCTCCAGACCATCTGTGTAGCTCAGTGACTGTTTTCTAAACTGGGACCTCGTTCCTTTGTTTCCCTCCCTTTTTGGAAACAGCAGCAAAGATGAAAGTCTCAACCTTTGACTATAAAGAGTTGTTTGGTTTGTTTTTAGCTTTTCCCTGTAGTTGGAGGAGAAGGCAAACCAGTAGAGATCTCCATACACAATGCAGACAAGGTCTTGAGAGGTCACCTAATACATCCTGATGGACTAGAGAAGAGCAAGGTACCCTCAACATTCCTAACATTCTTAAAACTCCAAGGCAGCTCCAACTGCAGCTTATTAGCATAAATTTAATAGCATTAATAATCAGACCTTTTGGTTCTATAAAGCAGCCACTGTCCTAAGGTAACAGACCTTTCTCTCCCACAATTACAGTTAACTTCAAGCCAAAGCAAAGAATTCCTGGGCAAATGGACTCCAGCAGAGGAACTGCAGATATTTTCTTAGGGTTAAAAAGAATTGAACAAAGCAACAAGATACTCAGGAATGAAAGGAAAAATTAAGAGAATGAAGACCCCTTAGACTTTTTTTTTATTATATTTAATTTTTTTATTTTTAGATATATATGATAAAGAAATATTACTCATGTTCTTGGACGTAGAAATCCCTGTCACATGCAACAAAAATTACTTTAGTGGGAGGTATTTAAGTCACTAATAGGGAAGAATCAATTAAGATAAATAAAACAATGTGTTAGCAAAACATGGATGAAAAATACTAATTTTCAGGAAAATTGAAAGCCTTATCTGCAGATACTTACAGAATGATTCTCCCTCACAGCTCTGTGCACAGAGCCAGCCCTGTCCAGAGGTATCCACAGCCACAAATAAAAGTGTTTTAGTATTAAACACATAATTTGGCATTATTTTTACTTTGAGGAAAAGAATGGGGGGGGGGGGAAAGGAAGACTCTCCCTCATCATGTTACCTAGGAAGATTGAACTCATACTGCAGGTACTCTGCTTTCACTTAAACTTTTTGCCATCAAAACCAGATAACTTCACTACACCTAAGAAAAGAATGTCAGCCCCATTATTAGATCAGTAACTAAGTATAGCCCCTTATCGAACAAACGTGCACTGCACAGGCAGCACACTAGTCAGCAGCTGCTAGTGGGCTGTGTACCCGCTGCAGGCATTATCACTGGCAGCTGGAAGGACATTCATGGATTCCCAAAAGCCTCATAAGCTCTTTGAGATAAGACTATATGTGAGGAGGGGGAAAAAGAAAAAAAGGGGGGGAGGGGCGGAGAAGGAAAACCAAAGCATCCTCTGAAGCACTGTATATAACTAACCAAAAGGTGAAGGTGCGAGACTAGCAGCACGCTGCCCGCACCTGTGGCGGGCAGAGCACCCGGCCAGCCGACGACACCCCCTCACAGCGACTCGCCGATGCGGACAACAGGGCTCTCCTCTGATGGGAGACGCTTCCTTCTCAGCGCGCTTACTGCTCCTGATTTGGGAGACACGCCTCCTCCCCAGTCCGCCTTACAAGCGGAATGCTGGAGTAGCAGATAGATCCCCCCCCAACTCCTCTTTCTCTTTCTCCTTCTCCTCCCTCCCTCCCTCCCTCCCTCATGAGGGACCCTGACAGACTCTCACCTCGAGGCGTCAGCCGAGCGCACCGCATCCTACAGCTCCCCAGCTGCCCCTCCCTTTTCTTTTTCAAACCCAGCGTTCTCCTCTTCCGCCGCTACACGACCCGCCTCAGGCTGTCCGGCGCAGGGAAGCTACCGACTCGACGTGTGTTTCCTTCCCCCCCGACCCGGCAGACCCCGCACTGACAGGCGGCCTTAGGCCCCTCCCGCCACGCGCCCTTTAACTGCCTCGCGGACGCGCGCACAATGGCCTTCCTCAAAGTCCGCCGTTCGCGCAGAGGCGGTGCTTGCGCGCGCCTCACCTGACTCAGGCGCTGCCTGGCGCGTGCGCTGCCTCTCTCTCTCCCTCTGGCGCGCGCTGGCGGCAGCAGCGAGCAGGGCCGCGGCCCGCGAGACGGGCGGGAGCGCGGAGTCATCCGGGTCTCATCCGCTCGTTGCCGGCGGCGGTCGTGGCGCTGCCGTCCCCAGGAGAGCGGTGGGGGCGGGGGGAAGAGACGCGATGCATCTTCACCAGGTACTCACCGGCGCCGTCAACCCCGGGGACAACTGCTACTCGGTGGGCAGCGTTGAGGACATCCCCTTCACGGTAATAATGGCGGTGCGGGGGGAGAGGCGCAGGGGACGGGGAGGGTGTTCTGTAGGCCTGAGGAGAGCTGTGGGAGGGGCTGGAGAGCATTAACCTGCCGGGGCGGGTGGGTACGGGCACGGTGGTTTGCGGGCCTTTGTGCCGGTGTCAGAAATACTGGGGTAGTTAAAGCGGCGATTACGATCATCTCGGGGCGCTGCGGTGAAGGCGAATGGGTGAGAGCCGGCATATTTGTGGGTGGGGTGGGAACGCTTCTCCAGAGCATCGGGATGCTCCCGGACGGCACGGAACCGGCGTGGCCCCCCCCGCGGAGCGTCGCTGTCTTCTACGCCCGCCGGGAGGGGTCTTGCTGCTCGCAGTTCCCGGTGTGCGGCGACAGATGAAGGCTGGGATCCGCGGGTGCACCTTTGACGAGTGCTCCGTGGGTCCGCTGAATTCGGGCAGGGAGCCAGGGAAACCCCCACACTGTGGATCCCAAGATTTTGCAGGGTGGTTTTGTCTGTGTGTGTGTATGGTTCTCCTGCAAAGAGAAAATAGTCTGTTGCACAAGGCTTCTTAGGAAGACCGTCTACTATTGATGAGTGCTTGGCTTCAATTACAGTGGTTAATAAAACACAAATTTGTCAAATGCTCCTATTAAACTGGAAATGAGATACAATAAATAAATTTCAAGAGTCCAGTAGTTTATATAATAAAGTCTACTTATAATCCACAGGTTATTTTTGTCTATTCCAATGTCAATTTCCACTTATTAAATTTATGATATACTTCCCTGATTTTAATGTGTGATCAGCTTCTGCAGTGTTTTGCATTCTATCATCAAATTAGTATGTTATTATTTGGGATTATATTGTCTCATTAGATTTTTGTATTAATATATATCCCAGGCACAAACCAATTCCAAGCTAAATTATGCAAAACCTTATTTTTAGTGCAAGATAACTGTCAGCAGACTTGTCAAACTAAGTCTAAAATAATCTATAACTAACTTTATCATAGATGTCTAATTTCAGTAATGAATTATTTAAATTCTTAAGAAAGAAGAGGTACCATGTACAATCTTTATTTTCCTTGTTCTGCTGCTATGCAGTCATACTACTGTTAAAAGGACCTGTGTTACATTTGATACTTATATGTCATATATTCATATTCTTATGTGTTTCTTAATGCATTGTCTCTGATAATTTGAAAAGTCAATCAGCTGATATTACAAAGGACAACTTTATTATTAATTTTTGATATTATGAGAATTAGCCTAATCACATGTATTACAGTTTCCACAAGAATTTTCCAAGAACAAAAGTAACATTTTACAAAAAAAATGTAGAATTATTTGGTAGTATGTTATTATGAAACTGTATATAACAGACTTCACTGTCTTCTGTGGCTGCTGCATCCAACTTATTGTAATATAGCAAAGAAGGAACTAAAGGAGTAAGTATTTTTAATGTCTCTTCTGGACTTCTACAGCTATAACTATCTTCCCTTTTACTCCTTTCTCTGTATTTATGATACTATTTCCTGCTGTTTGAGACCTTGATCCTATAGTAAACTGTACAGTTAAAGACATATACTTGCAAACAGTTTGGGGTCTTATATCCAGATTCTTCAGAAATTAGTCATCTGTGTGACTCTCTGTAGCATTGTAGTCTACCATCTCCTGGGGGTGTCACTTTCATAGGGCCTAACCATAATTTATGCCGGTCAACATAAGTAACACTTTATTACTTGTCCCCCCAAACCATTAAGCAGATCCTGAAACAGTATTTACAGTTTAGGCAAGAGATAATTTGTATTGGTGACAGAGCCTGACTCTGTAGACGTGCTTTTAAGATCCAATACCTGTCAGCCTCTAGAACACAGAAGAAGCAGACCTTAAGTAAAAGATAAAGAGGTTAAGGGAGACCTACACAGTATATGCTGTACTATGTTAATCTGTATGAAGTTAGGCTGTGGCATAGGAGCCACTGTTTGTGTGCACATGTACTTGCTTATGTTTTGGGCATTCACTTAAAATGTGTGAGAACTAGTTCAAAACTGCTGTAACTCATCTATCACAGAGACTTGTGTGCTTTTCTGTGTGAATAACTTGTGTTAACATTAACAGAATAATGACTTGGGTATATGTATTTACTAGTTAATAGTTTTGGAGCTATTCTTTTTCTTTTTTTTTTTTTTGTGGAGAAGAAATGTCCTCTTAAGATGAACCTGCTTTAGATGCCTAACTCTAGCAATCTCACAATCTCAGGATTCTCACATAAGGGACACATTTTATTCTGATCTGATTAGGGACACTACACTTAAAGCTTTAGTACAAGTCATCTAGTTATTTTGAGAATAAGAAAGGGAAAGGAAATAATTTTATCATTGTTTTTTCTTTACCTGTTACGAAATAAGAATTAGTGACCTCATAAAGCAAAACAAAGACAATGAAATGGAGATGCTGTAGATGGGTTCCAAAGGTTTTGTCAGTCCTTTATCTGAAATGCGCATAGTGTTCTTCCCTTCCTATGTTCCCACATCTGTCTGCAGCAATCTTGACATGTATCTGGCATTTCCCAAATGAGGGATGAAGCACAGAGATGTTCAGTTAACAAACTGGCTTGTGGATGTTGTAGCTGTATTGCGCCCAGTGTAGTAGAGTGAGCAATACACAGGAAAAGCTGTTTAAAGTGTGATTAGAAGCAAAATGGCTTCATAATAGTGTTTTCTACCAGGTAGTCTCTTAAGCCTCCCTTTGCTTGAGTTCTAAAGAGGGCACTGCATAAACAAAGGGTTTAAGTACGAAATTACAGAAGTTCTGTTTTTGTCCTTTCTGGTAGTAATTCTGTGCACTATTCAACTTGCTTCATGTACTTATTTCAGCAAATACTATTAACCGTGTTTCATAAATGAGTTTACAGAAGGTCAGAGTTGAGCTTTATGCAGAAGGGCCTTACAGCACACACCCTGCCTAGACAGGAGAAGGCTAGGTTGTTTGAACCTCATAGTCTAACTGGCAAGTTATAAGATTTTAAAGGTAGTAATGTAACCTGTATGTTACCAACCTGACTTTCGGTCATGTGGAGTAAGGTGGTTTCAGATAAAGAAGACAAGCTGCTCTCATGCCATTTATGTGACTTCTGCCTTTTATCCAAAGTCAGGATTGTTGTTTAGTGTGTCCCGTGTGTCGTCCTGTTCCCCCCCCTCCCCCAACTGAACAGAATGTAGCTGTTTCTAAGGTCAGTCTAGGTTTAAAATTATATATATATATAAAAGCTATAGGTATGTCAATCACTCAAAAACTAGATTTTATAATTATCAAAATTCTAAGTTCTGTCTAGTGTCCCACAAAAAGAAGATAATTAATATTTCCTGTAACAGGTTGTCCTGGTTTCAGCTAGGATGGAGTTAATTTTCTTCCTGGTACAGTGCTGTGTTTTGGACTTAGCATGAGAATAATGTTGATAGCACACTGATGTTTTAGTTGTTGCTAAGTAGCTCTTATCCCAAGTTAAGGACTTTTCTGGGAGATGGGGGGAAAAGTGTAAATGTTGTGTCCATTCATGAGAGTTTGGAAATGTTTCAGAGTTCAGGTGTCTTCATTGACAATAAGGCAGTGAAGGAATTTCTGCATATTACATGGAGAGATACGGATTTGATGGGTGGACTGTTCGGTGAATAAGGAATTGGTGGATGGCCGAATCCAGAGGGTAGTGGTCAGTGGCTCAAAGTCCAGATGGAGATCAGTGACAAGTGGTGTCCCTCAGGGGTCTGTACT
>JANHGN010021733.1:0-38016 GCA_024605025.1 Megaceryle maxima | reverse complement strand
ATTCTTCAGAGAGAGTGGTTGGGCACTGGAACAGGCTGCCCAGGGAGGGGGTGGAGTCACCATCCCTGGAGGGGTTTCAAAGCTGTGAAGATGTGATGCTGAAGGACGTGGGTCGGTGGTGCTCTGGCAGTGCTGGGTTAACAGCTGGACTCTTAATCTTTTCCAATCAAAATGATTCTCTGAAAGCTGTGAGTTGCTTTTCTGTGACAGCAAGGGAAGAAGCCTCATCACAAAGATGCCAAAGCTCATTGATTTTCCTGTCTCCCTTAGTCCATCAGCAAGATGCCTTTTGCAGAACAGAGAGAACTTATCCCCTGCATTCACAGCAGGAACAACCTACTGCATTTTCCAGCTCCATTTATGTCCTTTCACTATACCAGAGATGACTGATGGAAAAAGAATCATGGTCTTCCTCATAGATAAACAGCATGCTTTCCTTCAGTGGTTACCATTTCCCTCCTCCTCTCTACTGGAAAGCTGTGCTTTCTCCTATCTCAGTGTTCTAGCTGCCCAGATTACAGCAGTCCATGTTTTGGGGTCTTTTTGTTGTTGTTGTTCAAAGTCCATAAGAAAACAAACTGATTCTGGGATATTTTCTGTATGAAAGAAAAAAGCACAGACAACACAACACTCGTGTTACCATGAACATCACTTTGAAAATAGGATCCATCAACAAAACTCTGTCTAGCACCTCCTTATGTTCTCAGATGGCACAACTGTTAGTGATGCAGCTTAAAATCCCTTCTCGCTTTCTTAGCATTGATTTTTCATCCTTGTTTTATAATTTTCAAGTATTCTGAATTTTTATTGTACAAGATCTATAAGGTCTTGCACAGTCTTTTCTTTGAAACCTTCAAAAGTACCTGTACTACGTGCCTTGCTATGATGAGTCAGGGTTTAGGGTCAGGGCAGCCCACTAGAGCTGTAACAGCTGCTCTCTGTTAACCCCCCTTCCTCCCCAAAGGGGAAGAGAAAGGGAGAAAGGGAGAGAGAGACCAGCGACTGGAAAAGGGAACTAGAACAGCTTGAATGAAAATAATCGACGGAATATGTAACAATATATATGGAACTAGTGTTGAACCCAGCTCACCCCGATGGCAATCACATCCCTGTCACCGCTGGTGCTGTGGAGCAGGCACTGGGGAGATCCCAGGCTGGGCCCCGCAGCAGACGGGAGCTGTGTTCAGGGGCTGGATTCAGGAACACACTGATCAGAATGAAAGGCAGAATGGGCAGAGGCTTCCTTGGATACCAGCTGCTGAAGAATCACAGAACGTTAGGGGTTGGAAGGGACCTCTGGAGATCATCAAGTCCAACTCCCCTGCCAGAGCAGGGTCACCCAGGGCAGGCCTCACAGGAACAGATCCAGGGGGGATCCAGTGACGAGACTACTGCCTGAGCAGTTGTATCTTAGGAAAGGAATCAGTAACAGAGTTGAAACTGGGGAAACGGCTGCAGTAACAAACATCATTACCGTCAGGAGGCTGTACCACATCTGAGATGAACGACAGGTTACTTGCCCAGAACCTCTCTTCCAAACGCATTACCTGTTTGTACAGTTGCACTGTGGTTATCTGTTCACCACACGTTTCCTCGGTGTTCTTCAAACCTCCCGTACATGACTGTGGCAGCAGCGACGGGAGCAAAGCACCCCCCTTCCCTTCTGGAGAATCTGAAGAATGGGAGGTTTGGGCTTTAAAAGAGGGGGCTCTGTTAAGTACTGACAACGCAGCCTGATGAGGAAGTTAAAAAAGAAATGTTGTAAAACCTTCTTTTTGCAAGATCCCCTCATTCTTCAAGTTCAATGCCATTCGGAGCCTTTCAAGGCGAGGGGAGCGCTTACCTCCGGTACCAGCAGCCCCGAGGCAGCTGGAAGCCACTGCCATGCCGTGAGCCTCAGCAGGAGCAATCTTGGTAAGAGATGGAGAGTAGCAGTTTGACAACGTTACTGAAGAGACAAATGGTCCCTGGCGCTCTCAGGTGCAGCTCGATGGAAATGAGGGTCTCTGTCAGGGCTCAGCTTGGCCAACACAGAACCAGAAAGCCTTCTGAGAGAACAGGACAGCACAGCCTGGGAGGCACCAGCTTTGCAAAACAAGCACGGGCAGTTTCCTGAGAAAAGGTAGCTCACTTCCATGAAGAACTGTCCAGAGAGGTTCAGGAATGAATCTCCCTGACCCTCCTGGTAACAATGCCAGAGGACTGTCTTCATGGAATAAGAAGTAAGGAACAAAGTTCCCAAAAGCTTGTCTTTTAGGAAGGAGATGTGGGCAGGAGCCCGTTCCCCAGCAGGGTGTTAATGGAAGAAAGTACAACTCAATTCCACTCTTTGGCAACACGTAAGGATTAGCCAGCAACTGGTATCAAAGACCACTGATGCTGCCACTCCTTACCCTGTTCCCATACCAGTCAGGAATCCGACCACTGGGACCATACTCTTGGTTGGGCCTGGGGAAGCCCACAACGTAGAAGGAAATGGGAACTAAACTAAAGTGAGGATGCCCAGAGCAATAGGCAAGCTCTAACTATTCAGAATCAGCTTGGAGTTTCTCACCAATTCTCCCTTCACCTCATCTTTAAGACTTTTACTGCTTCTGTATTTTATTTTTTTAGATGTTTAACTTAAAACCACCATAAAGTTGCTGCTGTTTAAGTATGGTAGCCAGATGGCTAATGTTAAGAATCCAAACAGCGAGCTCCAGTTTTGGAAGTACGAGCTTCCACTGCCCAAGCTCCAGGAGGCAGACACATCATCCCTACAACCAAACACCAGCTTGGAATAGGCACAGAAAACAAGCAACTGTGACTGTCTCAACCAGCAGGTAACGCAGAGCCAGAGCACGCCCCTCAGAACAGCCAGCACTGAGGACGCTGTCTGCGTTCTGCAGTAGGGTTTTACTTCAGATCATTAACTGGCCCTTTAGACTGATGATCCCCTTAAGCACGTGGCTTGAAGCCTTTCCAAGGATCGCTGCAGCACAGACTCGCTTTCTGAACTGTAGCCCCTTAGTGAGCTATGAGAAAGGGCCAGATTACCCTCCCCCCCTGCCTCACACGGGTGACAGGATACATCCGAACCCTCTTTAAGGGAGTTCCTAGGCACGTAACCTGTATTAGTGTTAATGCTCAGCCTGGTCTCTCCCACTGATGGACCACGGACACACAGGACCTTCTCCTGCTGTGGCTCCAGCTGCTGCACCCAGACATACCCACACCCCTGAACCGAGTCCCTCGCCCAGCAAAACGGATGCAGAAAGAAGGCAAGAGGGGCTGTGCAGGGCAGGGCTGGGTCAGCGTACGGACCCGCAGCTGTTTACACCTGACCTGCCCTTTTCAGTCGCCTTATCCCTCGTTTCCCAGGGTCACTCTTCAGATCACTTAAGCCTCCCCCTTTCCTTGCCCTTTGTTCCTCCCCTACACATGCCAGTCCTGTGTCCTGCTTGGCCTGAAAGGTGGATTCCTGACCCCCTCTCCATTTAAAAACCTACACAAATATATTATTACAGAAAATTCAAAATGTTAATCAACTTCTGTGCCCTGTTCTCCAGCAGCTTCTGCAAACTGTTACTGGCACTTGGAGAGCTGCTTTCAGCTTCATACTGGAGCTCATTAGAAACACACCTCAAGGATGCTGAATTTCAGCCCCCCAAATACCTGTTCTAATCCCTGTAAACCCTGCCCAGGCCCCTAGCAGCACAGCTGAGAGCTGATGGCTTTGTTCTCTCCCAGAGGGGTAATGATTTCAGGTAGCATTACATTTCAGACTAGGAATTTAAATCTTATTTTCAAGAAATTCTCAGGGAGACTCGAGGCTGTGGGTTTCCTAGGGACTTCTGACAGTTGAGTTCAGGAAGGAAATGCTGTGCCTACATTTTTTCAAACCTGGAAGACTTGGGAACAACTCCAGCCACCCCAAGCCAGAACTACGAGACCCAGAACCACACAAGCCCATCACAGCAACAAGGGGATTCGCAGCTTAATGCCTCAAGGACTCTTCTCCAGCAGACACAGTGCAAGCAAACCAACGCACCTTCCACCCACCTCTGAACCGATCAAACTCCACAGACCCAGCCCCTGCTGCCCTCCCGAGGAGCCCTCCTGCAGCATCCCCCCGCTCTCACCCAGACGCCCGCTGCAGTCGCACTGGGTGGTGCCCCTGCAGCCACCTCCCCCCAAAGCAGTGCAGCTTGACAGATAAAGCAACCCCAGAAAAGCACTGGATACCAGCTTTGGAATTTTTGATCTATTTAAAAGGAATCTATTTCCTACCAGGACCACTCTCCCACTATTACAGCCTGGAACGTCACTGTACCTCAGCCACTCCTTTCACAAGAAAGGATAAAGGGGAGACTGGAATACTGCAGAGAAGGGGTTTGTTTATACACCCTTCAATTACGCTGCACCTACACAAAATATTCTTTACTCAGTGCAGTGTATTAAAAAAGAACCCATTTCAACAGCCTCACACTTATAAAATTTACATTGGGCAAAATCAACCAGGTGGAAGCCTGCCCCTCTGTACCCTGACCTGCCACCCCAAACTAGCACACAGACCTCCAGATTTCAGCATCTCCTCCAAGATGATCTTAAAACATCTCACATCTAAGTTACTTGGGGCGATCGTTTGCTGTTAATGGATTTTCAGGTGTTAGGTTGTTTCTCAAAGTACAACGTGTGTACAAACTCAATGAATAGGCAGCACCATTACTATGCTGCTTCCAGGTCACGCCTTTCCTCGGCTAGGAGCTGTAGGAAAGGGGAAGGATCTTGCTGGTTTCTTGCAGTGGTAGGAGAGGCCTTCTTTTAGACACTCATGGGAGAGAGACCTGCTCATACCTGCTGTGAAAGTTTCAACAGGGGTACAGCAGTTTGATATAGCTTCTGGTTATCTCTGGACACCTTACGGATTCTCATTTTGGAGAAAGAATTTGCTGGAAGAAGTGATTTCTGTGATTGTCTGGTCATTTCTGAGCCGAAATGAATGGATGCCTGTAGCAATACGGAGGGACACTGCTGTCGTGTCTCCCTACAGCTTACGGTTGGTTCTCTGTTAGTTCTGTCCAAGAGACCAAGGACACCAGCAAGGTACTTACTCAAACATCACTGTAGGACACGGGAAGAGCGAGCGCTTCCCCGGGTGTGCTACACAGATGGTGACAGGATTGCCTCAGCCTCAGCAAACCCTGACTAAAGGGATTCAAAGTAAACCCACATTTTGCCAGATAAGAACATCACACCCAAACCTACACCTACCTGCAACTTCTTCCTCTGAAGGAAAACTCATGCATTTTGAAAAAAGTTATTTATTTTCACTGCTTTAATCTCTCTACTGTAGTGTTAGCACTTAACATAAGCATCTACTTCCCTACTGTCCTATTTACAACCCATTGAAATTATACTCTACAAATACAATACATTTTTTCAGAACTGCAAGGGAAATGCACAATTTGGTTAGGTTTAAAAAAAGTGACACTCATCTGTACAGGATCCTCAAATCATCCAAAAAAAGTAACATTTACAAGGCAGTATCCACACAGCTACGTAAGGGCAGGTGCTACAGTGACAGAGCAGCAAACTTGCAAATACAATATAATACAGAAAATTAAAAGTGTTTTGGGGCACCAGAGAATATTTAGTACCGCTGAAGTTGTAAATGTAGTAATACCCAGATTTCTAGAAACATGTAACTGCAAACCTGGAGGATGTTCTGAAAAATATTAAACATTATATACACGAGGTAAATGTACCTTGGTCTTTAAGAGGTAATTGGAGTTTAAAGCAACTGATACGGTGAAGTTTTTTGTTTTTAAAACACAAAATGATTAACAACTTGCAATGGTTTCAATGGCACAACAGAAACAAAGAACTAACTAAAAGGTGAATTTCATGGCAATCACACACAGAACCATTACTGAAAAAAAATAAAATAGCCTCTTATTTCATTTGACACCTTCCTGTCCCCACACAGTCAATCCCAGCATCTTCAGCTATATACAGTCTTTCTTAGGATTACAGGTGGAACCAATTGAGGGTGACTGTGTCATACTTGGAAAGTCAGCTTGAGACACATCCCAGAATTCCATCTTTTACACTTGGAAGGTCCGTGAAGAATTCCAGCATTCAGAAAAACTTTCAGCATCAGACCATTTCCAATGCTTATTCTCCATGTCAATATCCACCTGGTCACAAGTCTGTCAACCCATCTGAGGCTTCAATGCTACAACAACGTCAAACTGATTAAATTCACACAACTTAAGTGAAGGTATAATGTCTGCACTATTTACAATAAACATTTGCATCAGTATTCATCAGAAATTGTTTTGGTATATACTTGAAATGATACAAAATTAATATTTTGAATGCTAAAATAGTTTGGTCCCCCTGGATTTCCAAGAGCAGATCTGGTAATATTACAATCTTAATTTAAAAAATACTTATGTATACCTGTGTCCATATATATAAGATATGATCTTACACAGGTAACAAGATACATAATATATACAGACACAGCCTTTCTAAAAGGTGTTCAGTTTATATAATGGAAAAGAAGAACAAAGCTGGAAGTTGTGGTGTCAGAAGTGAGGATACATATAGCTCTATTCAGGATTTCCCTGCTCTGCATTCCAATGGGAATAATAAAGTTGTCCCAAAGTAACGTCCTAACGTCACACACCATTTCAAGCATCCTTCCCGTGCTTTGTTTTTGAAAGTTTATTATAAAGAAAAAAAAAAAAAATCAGGCTGATAAAGAATAGTTGCTAGCAATTCAGGCGACTGAGATGAGAAAGATGTAACCAGCTGCTGCACAGCTGGCTAAGGAACCTGCATGCCACGGTGCTGTTCAGTTGCCACAGATTCTCTCTTAAATGCTCCTTATAGTTTAGGAAACAAAAGTATTATGGTGACAAGGCTTTGTAGGTGATTAAAAGAGCCACTAATGAAATAATTTGATGAACGCTATTGGAAGCTCTCTCATGTTACCATCAAAGTTTCTGTAAAGACCTGAGGCATGCCAGCAGCCTAATGATTCTCAAGTATGCTCTGTATCACTTGTATCTATCCAGTTACACCTACGAAAACCTCAACGCTTCCAAAAGTTAAATTGTTTAAATAGGAAGCCTTTGAAATCAGTATGGAGATACAGTAAAATCTGCTTTGATACTGACCCGTTTTCTTTAAATACTTGTCCAGATACTAGAGAGGCAGGCCCAAGGGCTAGACTTGGGGGTTTACTTATATTCAATCCTGTTTCAGAACAGTCATAATTGAAAAACTCTGGTGCACAGCTGTCCATTTGCACAAAGGCATAACCTCTTTAAACTGTCTACATGAAGTCACTTTTGATCCAGTTTTGACCGAGAGGCCTGAAGCACACACGCCTGACTGGTCAGATAATGCCAAACATACGTACAGCTGTCATGCTTACGTACGTTTAAAGCCAGTTGTTTCCCCTCTCCTTTCCTCCTGGATACCATCTTCAAGTAGCAGCAAGCTCATCCGTAAAGGTCTCTGAATGAAGCATTCCATTATCTGCAGTTCAACCTCTAGAGGTCTGCAATGCTCGCATCATTTAAACCCCTCTCAAAGCAAGGCCTAAGAATTTGGAAATAGGCAAGAGCTGGCGAAGCGCTGCAGGCTTATCTTGGCTGTCTGCTAGCACCACAGAGACTCTTCTTACTAGGACCCATTCGCTTTAACTACCGTGTATCAGAGACCATGGAGGACAAACCTGCCTGTGCTTCTGTTAGCAAGCACCTTGGCACTGCTGCTAGCTTTGTGAAAAGCTCTCCGTGGACTATACGCTGAAGAATGAAAAGGAAGCAGTGTTTGGGTTGCTCTGTGTTGCACAGTAGGATGGATACTGGTGTGTTCTGGAGGGTAGGAGGTTAGGTGGTGTATTAATTACCAGGCACATTTCCATACTGAAATACTATCGAGTGTTTTGGGTTAATGAAACCAAAAGGTCAACCAGACTCTTCCTAAAACTGCAATTAAAAAAAAAAAAAAAAAAATCTTGTCAACAGCAATTTTTCAAAGAGAGCTTTCCATATGAATTCACCTAACACCCTCCAGAATTTGGACATCTGAACAGGAAGCAATTCAATTTCTGAACACATTTGTGAGAAATGTTGCGATATCCTCGAAATGTCAGGCAAATCTTGACTAAAGCCATGCATATTCTTCTGTGTCCTTATGACAACACAAGCCACCATAGGCTTTGTTCTTGTAACTATGAAGAGGATTGCTGGAACCCTCTGGTATTTGTATCCTGCATCTCACCACCTTCTGTAGCTCACCACTTTCTGTGTATGAGGCACACGCAAAATATATGCACATAAAATCTATAAGCAGCTTTGAACTTTCTAGCACAAAAGCTCAAATAACTTCTCCCTAATTACAGGTGCACTTAATCCTTGTTTGATTGCAAATATTGTCCTTTGAGCCTTAAGGCTCTGCAGAACTGCACAGAAAATATGCTTTTCATATTTGATTTAAAGAAGCAAAATCTCCCTTAAGAACATCTTGTCTTGCTACTTTTCTGAAGGGGAATAGTACTTCGAGCACTTTAGAAGTACCACAATAAAAAAAATACAATTTTACGATTAGGACTTAGAAAATGTGGGGGTGAATTGACTAGCCTACATTATTTAGAACTCCTACAGTGGTTTAGAGTCAGGTTTGGGTAAAATTAAAGGTATTCCACCAATTACATATTCCCTTGCTGAAGCGAGTGTGAATTAGCTCTTAGCTAGGCAATGGAATAGTTGACTTTTTGAAACCAAAAGTACCATAGGCTTTGCACGCTCCTACTGTTTTGCATTAAAAGACTCGAAAGCGGCACTTACGGGTATAATACAATCTGTTTTCAAGGCAATGTAATGTTCTGAAAAGTGGAAAAAAACCCAGTAATCATGTATAAAATATAGTTGCATAAATTATGTTCCAATAACTGAATGAGGTCAATTTGTAAATCAAGGTACAAGTCCGAAAGATACACTACCTTAATAGCTAGCAAAGGTATACTCCAACAGTACATTCACAATCTGAAGCAAAGAACTGTGACAGTGGTTCAGAATAGTCAATGTACCAGCCAGGAATGAAGTTGCTTGAAGAGCCATCAACACACTATAGAACAGTACAGCCAACCGCTTCCATTTTAAAACTGACCTCCTATTTTTAGCACAGTTAACTAGAAATTAAGACCAGCTGTCAACTTTCCAAGCAAACCCCCCCCCTACAGATTAATAAAACTAGACTACGCAATGTTTTGTAAGTAACCTGGGATCATAGTGCACAGAAAGACCCAACACAACTGTTTAGCATGTCCACAAAAATCCTAGTAAGTGATGTTCCTATGAAGTACTAAAAGGCAGCAATATCCTTCTGTTCCCCCAGTGAGGTAGAACAATTAACCTTCTTAACAAGCCACTCTGGTGCAGATATGGATTTTTACAGTATCCTTCAGTCGCGGATCCAGGATTACATCTTTATCCCCTCCTGCTGACTCAGCTGCGATAAGGTTTTCTTAATGCGCAGCGCGGTCAGCCGGGCGGCTCCGTTGGCGTACCAGCACTCCCGCATGATTTTCGCCATTACTCGTAATGCCTGCAAAGGAAAGACAAGGAATTACAGGTACTGCTGTCCCAATGTAGCCCGTGTTAACCTCTGTTTTGCCTTACCATCATTATGCATATCTGAAGGATATTACTAGTACTATGGCTGCATGGAATGTGTTAATTATGTGCTACGTAAAATCCTTCAATTCCTACTTCATTTACAGAAAAGGTGATTTGTTGGAATACTGTAGAGCAGAACTATTTTTCACTAGAATTTCAGCCCCAACAAAAAATATTTTTATTAAAAATTAGTAGCTTGTCTATAACTCTTTGAATTTTCTCATTAGACAAAAATACACTCTTAATATCCCTCCAGTTAAGGAGCTCAGTGTATAAATTCAGAAGCTTAGCAGCTGTCTTCCTCAAATTGACGCTCTCTACTAACTCTGTACACTTCTGGAGTCAATTTATCCTCCAAACAGCCATTCTTTGAAGTCTCTGAACACTACTACACAAGTAATGATGCGAACAACATAAAAACTAAAAATGAAATAAACTAATAGCTCTACATTTCAAGACTTTCCAGTCTAAGCTTTATTACATTGAGCTGCTGAGCAAGTCTGCAGAATTGGAATGGCAGCATTCAAAAAAATGACTCCACAGTCTGTTCGTGCATATCACTGCCTTTCTCTCCCGAGTTTTTGCATCTCAGGCCTTCACCCATGTATTCATTTCACGCGTCACAATCCAGTTCCCTCTTCCATCTAAAGTACATCATATCTTATCATTGCTTTACTCTTTCTGGAGCCTGCTGCAGCTATTCTCATAAGCTCCGAGTCAAAAATGATTTGTTCTAGCCCTTGTTGGGTTCCTAGGGCCAGTAAAGTGAACAAGAAAGGCAAGAGATCTCTGCTGTCCATGCTCCTGCCTGGGCAGTGACTACCAACGGACTGAACTCACCCAGTACCAGGTAAGCACTTCTACAGAGGCACGGGCAGGAGCTGTCACTATGTGCCTCCTAGTACCTGGTGTCTCCTCTGAAAGACGAGCAAAGACGTACTAAAGCCATCACAGTTCTAGATGAAAATTCCTTAGAGGTATCTACTACTTTGGCCAGTCTGGCAAAGGCCGTTCCTTTACCACTCAGTGCTAGGGCAGACCCCTGGCTGAGTTAGCTCCAAGCGAGCAGTGACGCGAGGCAGCACAGCGCTGCTGAAGATACCACGTGTGTCCCAACAAGCAGTACTGCTGTGCTAACAGTGCTCCAACTGAAGCTATCGAGTCCATTTCTTGAGAGAGATAATCAGCCTAGTTACAAACCACCCGGCACAGACTTGGTTAGCTCATGTAGCTTCACTATCCCTGCTGGAGGCAGCCAAGCCCCACGCAGCTACTTGTCTCTCCACCCCCAGTAGGATGGGGAAGAGAATCTAGATGGCAAAAAGTGAGAACAGTTGTGGGCTGAGATAAAGACAGGGAGAAAAACAAAATAAAAATCAAGTGATACAAAAATCAATTGCTTTACAGCATCCAACTGATTCCCAGACAGTCCCCCAGCAACAGCAACACGTAGAAAACTCCCCCCTTGCCCAGTTTTATTGCCAAGCATGACTTTGCATAGTATGGAATATCCCTCCGATCAGTTTGGGTCATCTGCCCCAGCTGCATTCCCTCTGAGCCTTTTGCCCACCCACAGCCTACTCAGCAGTAGCAGGGGCTGAGGAGAAATGGAGAAAGCCCCGAAGCTGTGCAGGCACTGTTCAGCAACAGCTAAACACGGGTGTGCTATCACACTGCACCAGACAGGCTATGGAGAAAGCCAACTCAACACTCACCAGATGCAGTACAATCCCCAGTTGCACAGTTTATTTGCAGTGATGCTTCCTATGTAACCCCAACAAGCTTTAATTTACATTAGTGTCACCCATCCTTCATAGGAAGGGATCCTGGAATGCTCCACACGGAGTTCGTTATGCATTTTTGGGAAATTACATTAAACGTTAATGTATAACCAAGGATCAATTCAATAAAGCCACAATTACCTGAATGAAATTAAGTTCTACTAGCAACAGCCCTTCTCCTTTCAACATCAAACACAACTTTTAAGGTATTGGAATCAGTAACAGCTC
The DNA here is from genome assembly GCA_024605025.1 of Megaceryle maxima. Taxonomy (NCBI): domain Eukaryota; kingdom Metazoa; phylum Chordata; class Aves; order Coraciiformes; family Cerylidae; genus Megaceryle; species Megaceryle maxima. Next base: position 26,330 of record JANHGN010021733.1, on the reverse strand, counting down.
TATTGTCCATTAAAGGAGCTCTAGCAAGGTTAGTTAATACCTCACAGCTCTGCCATCTGTTTGGAATATTGGGCCTTAACTTCTGCTCACACACAACTTTCCTCATTTCTTCAACAGAGGGGTCTGAAGGAACGAGGTCGTAGTACGGTAACTGGTAATCTTCGTGGATTCCTGTAACAGGTTGAAAACAGCTTTATTTTAGCTAACACTAAGTTACATATTCTTTGTTCCTTATCAGGACTCTACCATTTTCTTATTTGGTTTTCATTTTTTATAATTACATTACAATGACTGAAAAATAAATTAAAAGTGTTTACATTACCCCTGAAGAATTTTTCCAAATATATAAATTTCAAAATTAAGAGAAAGATGGAAGCCATATCAAATCTTTCATATGCTATGCTAAAGGCAGGCTTCTGGAAGTGTATGATTGATAAAAGCATGTTTTATTTTAAATAAGACGCGGATGTTACCTGAACACATCATAGCTAGCCCTTATGTGTGGTGTTTGCCCCTTGCTCTCAGGGACACCCTCTTCTCCCCCCCCACATTTCCTGTTCTTTTCAGCAGCTGTAGTTCTTCAGTTTACAAAGAGGTTGCAAAACCCAGTCATCATTTACAGGAGTAAGTTAGAAAGGCTAAGACATACAGGCTATTAGCTTGCACCATTTTTAAAGCAAAACTGTTTACTCAAACTTATTCAGGTTCTTTAAGCTACTTCTAATTCCTTAGCATGTCCAGTTCTGTAAAGGTTGCCACATACCACCGATAGAACATCGCCGAGCGATTTCCCAGAACACTAATCCCATTGCATAGATGTCTGCTCGTTTGAATGACTCAAAATGTTTCATATTTATGGAATCATCTAGAACTTCAGGTGCCATGTACCTATTTGCAATAAAAAAAAAAAAAGAAAGAAAACATTTAATTTCATAAATACTTACTGGAGAGAAAGTTCAGTGCTACTGAGCATCTAAAAATGAAATTTAAATATTTACGTGGAAAAGGAAGCAAAGAAAAATCTGTCTCATTAAGGTTGTCCAATCAGAGACCTTTCAGAGTAGAGGGCATAAGTAAACTCAGCGGAGCAAGGAGAGAATAGGGGGAATATGTAAAATGTGAAATGATGAACAAATAGAGCCATAAACCTGACAGACACAGGATAACAGAGACAGTGACGAAGACCACAAGTCTCCTTGCTAATTGATGGGTTATTAAGAAACTGCAGGCATAGCTTTACAGAGGGCCAGTCTCAATCCTGCAGCTGGGGAGCAAGAGGAACAGCAGGATCGTGGATATTCAAGGGAAGCATTCTGACTATGCAACACTTATCCAGGAATTCTAGAATGGTTTGGGTTGGAAGGCACCCTAACGATCACTTAGATCCAACTCCCCTGACACAGACACCTTCCACTGGACCAGGTCGCTCAAAGACCTGTCCAACCTGGCCATGAACACTTACAGGGATGGAAAAACATTTAGGACAAAGGTAACTGGGACAGAAGTGGGACAACAGATAGAAAAGGATATCAAAGGCGCGGTTCTGTAAAGAGTTGCCAGTCACTAGGCTTGCATGACCAAGCCCTGTGCCTACTCACTGCAGTACATCCTGCCTTCTTATTAAACCTCTGTCTTTCCATTCAATCTCACTCCCAACCCCATGTGCTTTCAGGGCTACAGGCCAGCAACTGGAAGCAGGCGTGTGTGTATTTAGGGGAACCAGCTAGAGTCAGACAAGGGCTGAAGTTGCCCTTGTCATCTGGAGTACCAGCAGCTGGAAGGAAGCTGGGTCTCAGCATCAGCAGCTGGAAGTGGAACTGCAGATCCTAGGAGCACATGTCCACAGGTCTTAGAAGCACTTATCTAGAGCTACTGTGGGGGGCACCACCATGAACATTCATGGCCAGCAACTGCAGTCAGACAGCGGACAAGGCAGACCTGATGCCCACAACTGGAGCAAATGAGGATCACTGCTTCAGCCACTGAGGTTGGACCATGGGTCACAGGCTTCACAGTCACATGCTTACAGGTGCCAGCTACAGTTGAGAACTGGGATGAGAGAAGCAGAGTAAGGGCCTCTCAGCAGCAGCAACTGCAGTAGGCATCACACGTCATAGGGTCTGTATGCCTGGGTGCCAGCTGCTAGGGTGGGCTAAAAGGTTTGTACTTCCTCAAACCCGGTATGCACGGGAGGTGTGCACAGGTATAATTTACTAACAGACTTCAGACTGGTCTAGCCACCAAACTGATGGCCCAGGCAGGGATGTTTGACAGTGGGAGGGCCTGTGCTGCTGTTCAAGGGAATCCATGCACACAGGCACACATATGGGCACATGCAACTGTTTGCTACTGTGCATTAGCTGGCTGTGCATTACCTGGCTGCTGAGTAGGAGACCCGTAGAGCACAGGAGAGGGCATGAGACACACCAAGAGTGAGGGATTTATAAACATTCGTAGGCTTGCAAGGCTACAGAAGGGAGTGGGTTCTCACTAATGAAGTTTAACCCTGATCAGCTGAAGAGAAGAAAGGAGACTGTACTGTCTATATTTACATTTTATAGAGGTTCTGACAGTGTTTTATGTGGGTGCTGAAGACTGAACAATGGTGTATAGCAATCTGTGTCATCAGCTCTGTCTCTACTGCATGTGTCTGTCTATGCCCAGCCTCACTACTGGTTGAATCCTAAGTAAGATTTGGGCAAAAATCCCAAGCCCTTTGGACACAAGGGCCTGGGCTGCTGAGTCTAGGCAGGAGGAAGCCCCAGCTCCCAGGAGCTGCAGCCACTTAGAACATCCCCTAGCAAGCCTCGAGAGGGAACAGACACAAAGGGCTGGTCGAGAGAGCAGCGCTGTTACAGATTCCTTGAGAACAAAGGCTCCCTACCATTACAGTAACTGGTTCATCATCATACAGTCTGTAAGTCCCATCATAAACCATGCCAGGCTTTAACTGTTTAAACAGTAAATCCTATGTGACAGCAGCATCCCCACTGGCTGCTAGAAAGAATGAATGGTATTTGCTCAGTAAACATCAGTGGCAGTATTGCTCTCAATCTGGTGTAGCTCTGGCAGCTGAAGCCAGGATGCAATGTTCAGCAGAGTTCAGTGCATTCCTTCACATCACTTCCCATCAATCTCAAGCTGACATACTAATGAAGCAGGCAAACAATGACACAAGGGCTTTGGAGAGCACAGTTAACTGGTTAAAAAAAACCCAACAAACATGCACAGATTACTTGAGTGGAATACAGGGTCAGGCAATAACTCAACCTCTGGAACAGCCACAGAAACCTACAGACAATTTCCTCAATATAGGAGGATTTTCTTTTCCTAATACCAGGGATGGTAGGCAGAATACAAGACATACTACTTAAATTTCAGGACTGTAAGACCTTTCAGAACTCTCTCAGCACTATTGTGTCTTATGAAAAATGACACACATACAAGGAGCAAGGACTACCAACAGAACAGCAAAAATACAACCAATAGTCCAGAACTTCAACAAGGTTGCTGACACAAGAGTTCTCCTACGCATGCTACAGGCATATAAATTCCCCACAAGTGATGAACACAACACGAGCAGCGGACAACTGTCTAAAATGGAATGTAAGGTTTACCCTGACAGTATTTATTGAATGGAAGCAGAGTTAAGTTTACACGTCACAATCTCTGATATCAACAAGGCTCAATTTATTCTGGGCCACTGGCATTAAAAACTTTTTAATCAAGAATGCAAGGTTGTGATGTGTGGTTTAATGCTCTCCAAGGATTTTGCATTATTGGATAATCTTCTTATGCTACTTCATGTACTTGACAGTACAGCGATCAGCTTTGGGTCTGGAAGGAAGACTATTTATTTGGTCTATCTCAAGATCACATGGGGATGACAAGAGAGAGAGCCAAACCAAGAACACCAACCACGTGGCAAGGCTGTCATCCAGAATCACTTACACAAGCAGTAAAGAAGATTGTTTCTGTAAACCGTTCTTAGGACAAGGGTTTTACCAGGGAACACTGTAAAGCCTGAATGCAGCAATGAAGCTGAATTCATACCCTCCAAAGAAAAAAAGTGACCCCCCTCCCAATGTGACTTCCATTTAATTTATTGGCAAATTGACCTCTTACCATGATCCTCCATCAATGCATTTAGATTGGCTTTGGCTTCCATAACACAGAATGGTGACTGACTGCTCAAAAAGTCTGAGAGATTATTGCTGGAACAAGAGAGGCGAAAGGCAAGTAGGTCATCTAGAGCAGTTAGCAGCACAGCCGTTTCACGGCCATCAGACAAAAGGGAGAAAAGCATGCATCTCCTCCTCAGCTTACATCCTGGAAATGCACTGCTTGTCAGAAACGGGTCTGGACAGAACCACACTACACAGACTAACTTGGACCTTCTGAACAAGGTATGCAGCTCGATCTCCTCCAAGAACGAAAGAATAAATCTACAATGAAGTTTACAAATTACGTTAAGCATGGCCTTGCCAAACTTTGGGTGCTCGCTGACCTCTCCCCCCCCGCCCCCCTTTTTAGTCCAAAAGCTCTGTATTAATTGCCTAAATTTATTATATAATATAAAGGGATCTTGGTGTGATCAAACAGGACCCATACATGACATCTGGACCAAGTCTGTTCTCCACAAGCATAGCTAGCATTGAATTTAGGTAAACTTCAGAAAAGCACTCATGTTAAGGTGGAATTCGCAGCCAAAATTATTTTCAAACACAGCCTATTTCAACTACCAAAAGTAACAGCTTGGCCACACTTCTCAAAAAAAAAAAAAAAGTTAAAAAAAAAAGGTTTTTTGTTTTATTTATTTATGTTTTACTTGCCTCGGGGAGTGACAAAGGGATTCTATTTCCTTCTCAGTTTAAAACTCACATTCCCTGCTTTATGCTGAAGGCAGAGCTGTGAAAGCACACAGTTCACATCCTCTGGGTAAAGCTAAGTCTCTGAACAGAAAAGAAATAAAGATTCATTCAGTCAGAGAAGGATCATCAGTCTGAATTAGCACCTAGATCACTCACCTGAAAGTTAGTCTCGCTCGCTCCCTAGACCACACATTTTTACAACAGACAGTCATCAGAAAAATACAGATTCAGTCAAATCTTCCTGAACTTACACTCAGCTTCCATGCACAGAAATGCCACTAGCAGTGGCAATCAACAGGAGTTAAAACTGTCACTAGACAGTTAAGATCTGAACTTTATTATGAAAAATTAATCAGAGGTGCAGAGCTACTTACCTAAGAATGCATAAGAGGGAGGAAGAGGGGACCAAGCCTTTTATGAGAATGAACAATTTTCAGAGAGGAAGAGGTGACTAATGTCTTTAAAGTGGGGAAACAGTCCTACTGCTGCCCACTGCAGCAAGAGAGCTACTACAGCTTTACTCTTGTGAGGAAGCATAAGGCAGATGAACAAACAATTTAATAGCATCTATGCAAGAAGAGATCTTTCAAGGGGGATCTACAGGCACAGCTGAAAAATAATGCTCTCTGAAGACAGGACTAAAGAAAGAACCGATTTGCACATCACTTATTTGCATGTAGGCATAGTAGAATGTATTAAGTGATAGCTGTGAGCGGGACACACCAAAGTTTGCAATGACAAATTCCAAAGCAGTGTGCTGTTTTACTACCAATGATTACTGGAGACTTTGAGAATAATGCCCAGTACTTTGTAATCTCTTAGTAGTTCAGAAAATAAATCTCATCTGATCATTTGTGTGGTATTCTTAAAGTTGGCAAAAGACTAGCACAGCAGAGCTAAGTAATTCCAGTGATATAACTGTCAGTAAAGTACATTTTCAGTACATGTTTTAAAAGCTTTTGTTCACTGAGACTTTTTTTTTTTCCTTCCAAAAAGCCACAGCTAGAGGGGCATCCTAGTTCATTGTAAAACCCCATCACCCCCCACCTTTCCTCTGCAGCATCGCTCATGAAAGATATATAGACTTTTTTTTTTTTTTAATGTATGCAGGCTGGGCAGCATTCAGAACACTGAATTTTCCCCAGCACTGGTAGAAGTTAATCACGTTCAGCCTTGAAGCAGTGGGCAGGCATACTGACTTCAGTTTGACGTATCACTGAACCTACAGGCATCAAAAGGACAAAAAGTGGCCCACGTTGCGCAACTGGTGCTGCGGTTCATTCACTGTTAGTGCTGCTATCTCTCTACAGCTGCACAGATTACTAAAGGAAATCAATCTCCTCTTCAAAACAGCTTCCAGTTGTTATTGTCTGAAGGTTCAGTGATGATAAATTACAGTTAATAAGTTTAATTGCACTTGAGTTGACAGAGTTAAACAATTCTGAGTTCTTTTGAGGACAAGAAAAAATGTATTTCCAAATTTCCAGTATATATTTCCAAATATATATTTCCTGCTCTAGCAGGGGGGTTGGACTAGATGATCTTTCGAGGCCCCTTCCAACCCCTAACATTCTGTGACATGCAGAAGTAGGCCTTTAAAAGACAGTATACTCACTCATCCACTGATAATTCTATTTATGTATTAGGTGACAGAGATGACTGCTGTTTTAAGTTCTTGTATTTCTCTCAAAAATACGATCCCATGGAATGCCTGTGTCCAAGACTCTGCACCTATCTTCAACCACATAGGCCTCACACTGAAAAAACTCCTGGTTTTTACTTTCACTGTCAATATCCTGTCCTACACTCCAGATTGGGCTGCAAGCAACGTTTCCATGCAACACAAGGCAAAAAGAATACAGATACAGTAGTGAAGTTTCTAGAACTGTCATTCGTGAAGTCTCCTAATCATTTTAATATTTGCTTATGCCCTACAATATATTTTGCAAGTTTTTGGTATTTTACATGTGATAGTAATAGATGCCAAGATTAAGCATGCTTTTTAAGCACCTACTGTCTAAGTAAGTTATCAGCTGCCAGTGAAGTGCCTAGGAACTCTACCTGCCCTTACTTACATTTTCCTGCTGCTTGTGTTTGTATCCACAGAAGTCTTATATACAGGACAATAAAAATCAAAGCATTTTCTTACAGAAGTCACATGACATCTCAGTGATTTTACCTTTTTGTTCCCACTCTGTGGTTTGGGGCGATATCGATTGTGTCTGTAGCTGAGTCATGCCTAACTGCCAATCCCAGGTCTGCAATGCAGCACGTTCCATTCTTTTTTACCAATATATTTTTTGATTTCAAATCTCTGTGAGCAATTGCTGGTTTGCCTGTAAGGGAGGAGGGAGAAAAACAACATGTGTAAAAAGTATAACTGCTATTATTCTAAGCCTGCTGCAGATTTTGTTGGAAGTTGGAGAATTTCTTCCAGTTTTGCTGCTTTATGTGCGCTGAGGTTAATGCCTAAAATCATTCCTTGTGGATGGGTTGGCTGTCTGGGAATGTGCCTGAAATGCCTACTGTATTACTCCACTCTACTGATCCTTCCTTTCCCTCTTCCTGCAAGTATTTATCGCGTACACATAATACTTGCCACAAAAGTGTTTCTATTATCTCTAGAAATAGACCCATAGTGCTGTCTCAAGTCAGAGTTAAGAAGATACTACAGGCACCATTATTTAGTGCCTTTTAATAGGTGTTTTGTGGGGAGGATTGCTGTATCACAAAACCTAGATATACCATAAAAAGGTAAAAAAACCCTTCCAAATTTAGAAGTTTTATTAGATCTGAAATTATCACAAGTCCCAAACAGTCATTTTTCAATTCACTCAGCTCCACAAGGGGCTAACTCGGTTATCTGAGCCCAGTTCGGCTGCCTTATCACATAAGGAGATAGCAAAGCCACTACACACTTCAAAGGTAGAATGTTCTAACTAAGAAATTAATTATAGTGGGAAGAGCTACATATTTGTAGAAAAATCCAGTATTATCCGTATGACAACCTGAATATTACTAAGATTACCTTGTGTGCCAACAATTTCCATGTGAAGGTGAGCAAGGCCACTGGCAGTGGACAAAGCTAGTTTTATCATTCCTTCCACTGTTACTGTGTATCTGTTCAGGTAATCAAAGAGTGATCCGTGCTCATGATAGTCTGACACCAACCACAGCTGAGTCCACGTACCATTGTCTGCAAAACAACACCGGCATGAACACCAAATACACATATACACACAAAAAGCAAACAACCCATACATGCCACTTTTATACCATGCTTATGAAGTACAAATTGCTTTGCAAGTAACCTCAGCCAATGAGATTCTTAAATCTTCACTTCTACTCCTGTAACATTTCAATGGCTAAGGGCTGAGACTACCACACAAGGCTTCCTGAACAGCTAGAAGACAAACCATAGAACCTGATGTCACTATGATCCCGAGGTGAACTGTTCAGGGTATTAGCCAGGCCCTGCCTTCTCCTGTCCTGTCTGCTTGGGGAAAACACTGCCGAATGCAGGATGCAAAACTACATCTGTTGCTGTCGGTCTAATATGATGTCGACCAGGCTACTCAAAAACCCCCAATATGTCTTTCAAGCTTTGCCCCATAACTCCTTCAGTTTTCCCATAACCTATCTGGCCTCAGCCTGGGAGACTATTTCCACAGTTACCAGCAGCTGGTGCATTTTTCCTCCTGGAGCAGAAGCTTGCAAGCAGCAATTGGACACACTGCTTCAAAACCAAAGTCAAATGTTGCTGGCCAAAATTGAGGCTTCCAGGAGGCACAAGGGTGAAGAGAATGAAACACACTGATTATGAGAAAACCAATTTGCTGTATGAGTTTTCACCGAACTATGAAGAACAAGACAGGCCATAATACATTTGCAGATATCCCAAGGCATACAAATGACAGAAGAATGAAACTGTTCACATTAAACTAGCGAACATAAAATACCTTGAAATTTAAGCCACAGAGAGAAGACTATTAAAGGAATTCAAATCAAGAGGGGAGCAAAAGGGTTTTTTTTACCTAAGCCATAGAAATAGACTCAGCAAAGAACAATCTTGTCACCAAACAGGTTTTCCAAACAGGTTTTCCAATTTTGTTTTCTTACAAAAGCAACTCTCATGTTGCCAACCTGAAGTGGTTTAATAGCTAGCTACTTTTGTAGTCATCTTCAAAAAGGCTCTAGTTATCCTATAAACAGTATCTTTAAATAAGCACTTGGGTAGAGGTGGAAAAAACTTTCAGGCATCCCTTCTACTTGAATGTTCCTAGGGAGGCCAGTGATGCCATTAAAAAATAATTTCAAAAAAACTAACTAAAAAGCCACCAAATGCTTCAAAGTAGGGAAATTAAAGTCTCATCTACATTCAAACAATTCTCAAAGGAAAGAGAATTCTGCCTCAGTACATTCACAAAAGAGCCTCAACTAATTTTAATTTAAAAGGGCGAAAGAGAGCAATCAAATGCTCTAATCTGTAAAAGACTGGTAGAAAGCTGGTATTGGAATGGGATGCTTCTTATAATACCCACAGAAGTGACTCCTAAGCTTTGGGTATTTTAAAAAGAAAAAAATAAAAATTAAGATATGTATTTACAAGTATCTACAATTATTTTGTAGTTAGGACAGCTACTTCATTTGCTGCTTTGCATATCCAAGAGTAAACTCACAGAACTCAGCACGATGACTTTTTTCCAAAGAGAATTACAGCCTCTGAAAAGTCAATCCAACAGCACCAGGTTCACTGAACCACTTCTACAGAATCACTACAAACAGCTACGTGTTCACAGGCTTGTAAAAGGTGCTCTCAAACACAGAGAGCTCCAAAAAGATGTAGAAGCTCAAACTAAACTAGCTTAATCAGTTCTGAATATTCTCTTCACTCAGTTTTATTCTACTGCTGCAACAGTTATGAGCCTGCATTGCCTCTCCTAGGCATAAACACTATACACACTCCTTGCTTGATCCCGTGCTTGATTTCTTCTGTTCCTTATGAATCCCCACCTGCTGAGCTGTCTGAACTCGACAACATTAAGTAGGGACATTAGTAATCTAATTTTAAGTAGTCTAACAGACCTCTGGTGTTTGAACAGATTCTTTAGAGATGACACTGTTTCTCAAGAGCTATCTTTGCTTTGAATCAAGATTATAGTGTTTTTGCAAGTTATTCCCCCTTTAACTCTAGGTGCCCACCAGAATATGCTGCTGATTATAGACCTGTATACTTCTGGTTTATCTTATTTATTACCTGCAAGCTTTGATATTCAGTCTGTTTTTACCTTCCTTCCAAAGAAGAAAATATAAAGGTGGGCTTACTATCCACTGTGAAAGGAGCCATGATTCTTCCCTACAGTGCATCAGATTTGTGGCCCTGCAACCGTTAAGCCCAAGGTTATGCGATTAACATTCATTACATACAAGCTGAAAGGCAGTAATGAAGTCCAGTGTCCTGCTATTAGATAGGACCTACAACATTTCATTTCCCTTGCTGTATTTGGCAAGCTACACATTTAGTGATCTAAGCAGAACATGTTATGATGAACTGAAGTCGTCTTATACTGTTGACAATAGTTAATCATTACCAAGTAATTAACCTGACCCTGAATAGTTTTGGCTGCACAGTAAACAGCATCTGCCATGAAGCTTTCAATCACAGGATTTGCATTGTCAAGTAATTACACTCCGTAGCAATTACAAACGGCAGCACAGCCTTCCATGACAAGGTAACCTAATTTAGGTCATGTACATACCACCATCAAGAATCTTAAGCAATTTCAGAATGTTCAAAACCACTACAAATTTACATATGTTCTTGCAAACCTATTAAAGAGATTAATTGTAGTTATTTCATCTTTTTGCAAGAAGCACGAATGTATCAGACCATCAAAATCACAAGTTTTTTCTTTCGCAGTTCTAACAAAATATGAAAAATTCTGAGTAAAGGGGCTTTCAGATTTGTTGTTAGAAGGCCGCTTAGTTTAAGAAAAACATTAGTGAAGTTCACACAACATCTGTCTTTAACGAGTTGCCTCTTGAAGAAATCTATAACAATTGCTTTATTAAATATATAATCAAATTCCAACTAAAATTGAATTCACAGAAGTGAAAAATGCTTTTTTCAAATTGGTACTAGCAAAACTAAAATTTGGACTTTGCACACACTTGTTTTTAAACCAAACACTAGGTTTGGAAATGTGACCATATTGCTTGACACAAGTTTTGAACTATTCCAAGTTGAATGTTTAAAAGAAGTTACAGAAACTGCTTAACTGTATGTGTTCTCTAGTGTCATGTCAAAGTGTTTCAAATCAGAGACTGGGGTACATTAGCCTTTTTTGGAATGCAGATAATGTAACAGAAATTAACAGGAAAAAAAAAAGGCAGTGAAAAGATCAGATACAGGTGGGATCTCTAACTAGAAGACTTGCAGAAATTAAATATTCAAGGAAATGTCAGTGAAAACACTTTTGACTGTGGGTGGAAGAGGACTATTTTATTAGTGAAAGAGCTTGACTATCACCCTGAGATGTAATTAACATCAGATTAAACTGATGAAAAGCAATGGAGCAATAGATTAGCAAAATCTTCCAGTCAAATTCCTCCTTCTCAGGGTAAAGCCAGACCTTTAAAAAGAATAAGTGGCTCAAATACTACTTTTCTGAAGAGGAAGGAATTCTGTTAATTTCTCCCCAGCAGACTGCCTGACATTCTTAGGGGTTTACTTACCACGTAAGGGAGTCTGACTGCACAAAGCTTTCACCTAGGGAAGCACAGCTTTCAATTAAGAGGAAGGAATGGAGAGGAAAAAGTATTTTAGTGCATAAAGTTCTGAAACTGTGCAGTGCAAGACCTCACCTTACTTGTAACATGACTACAGACAGTTATGGTTACAGGCAGCTAATTCAGGGGAGCCTCTAGTGCTGTAAATGAAGGTTGCTGCCACTGCAGCAGTGCAGATTTGTAGTCCCTGATACACTCTGCAATTTAGTGCAAGGCAACAAAGAAAAGCCCCTCGCAAAACCCAAACTACCTGTTTAAGTGGTTCAAAACATGGCAACAAATGGCCCAGAAAGTAATTCCTCTGACCTAGCAGTATTTGAAAGTTAACATATATTCCTGGCTAAGTAAACAGAACACAGACACCCTAGCCAGACAGAACAGAACTGCAATTAAACTCATTCATTGCTTTTCTGCCCTCAAGCTGGCTTAACAGCAGCGCCTATTTCCTGGTAGATTCTGGGATGGGAAAGCAGAAGGACTGGACCAGCTGCTGTAGCCTTCTGAACACCGTACAACTGTGAGGAAGTAGAGGAGAATGTGCCATTAAGTCACATGGAATGTCTAAACAGTGTAGTAGAATATGGAGTGAACACAGTAGTTCAGTCATAAACTATGACTACCTTCCAGTCTGACTGTCACTGACTCAGCTGATCTGTCCACGCTTGTAAAACACTTTCTAATCTATACATGGAACCTGAAGGCACCCCCCTGATTTTACAGCTGTAATGTCCAGCCAGATGTTCCCCAGCAGTTGTGAAAAATACAGCTGCATTAAGAGAACTAATGAATGCCTTTACTAGTAGTAAGAATTGCAGCATGACACTGGTCCACATTTCCACCACAACTACATCAGGAGACCCAACGGACACACAAGAACCTACTCCTGAGAATTCTTCTCTATGTGTCACTGAAGCTTTCAGCAAGCACTGAATTGGGACTGCACGAGTAATTCCTTGTGCTGTTATATTTCTGCAGCCACCTTTGCAACATCTCAGACATGCAGGTTCTGACAGTCTAATGACTTTGTCTGTACATTCAGGAGTTACTATATCCTGGCTGAAACACACAATCTGCCCTGTGAAGAAATGGATGCAAACCCTTCACAGCTGTTATTGCTGGGAACTAACTTCATGTTGCTCCTGGCACCTAACCAGCATTTATCATAGTTAGCACCAGCATCTACAATGAAAGACTATTAATAGGTATTTTTAAGCCTATGGTCTCTCAAGCCATGTTACACTTGCTCCTTTCAGAGTACCATGACAACACACCTTCTGAACTGGAAGAACTACCTCCATAATGGTTCTCCCATTTAATGGGATAGAGGTGCCCTAAGGTATTCTAAACAAGAGTTTTAAGTATTGGCCTCCCTCAGTATTTAGGGCTTCTGAATGCTTAACCCAGAGAGAAATAGTGCGTACGTACTTCCTTGCCGAGAGAAATGCAGAGGGTTATACTGAGAATTCTGCATTGGTGGGTTAAAATAACGCAGCTTTCCACATCTGCTCAGACCACAATACTGTTAGAAAACAGAGTCAAGAATAGCAGCATTTTCAAAAATACGTCTTTAACCTTTTTTTATAAACCAATTACCAAATAGTTCTCAAGAAAACAGAAGAGCCTTGCCCTAAATCCTCAAATAACGGCATGAGCTATCAACTGAAGATCATTTTTATATGTATGTACATCATCCTAACATTAGAAACCAGAAACAAAATAAATATATCACACTGTATTGCATTCCAAGGAACACAAAGATGACCAAGTCAAAAGGAATTTTATCCTATTGTATCTGAAACCTGAGCCAGAAAGCAGGAAATTATTTTAGGAACCCATTAATTTAGGAATCCTTCCTCATACCTCCTCTGCACAGTCGTCAAGCATATTTTTGCAACAAGCTATCTATAGGTTTAGGACAAAATGGGAGACTGGTATGCTTAGCTACAGATAGATTTTGTTAGAAGTTACAGCTAAGGTATTGCAATATATCCTTTGTGCTTTTAAGTATGACCTAGTACCTCCAGCTCCTGCAGGGATGGATTTTCATGTATGTCTAATGCAACTGATCTACTAATTTTAAACCCAGGCTCCAGGTACTCTGCTACATCCATCACAACAGACTCAAGTTCTCATTCTTAATTAGCAGGTGCTACTGATAGCCAATGCAGCTTTAGGCATGAAAGACCATTTCTAATGGCAAGCATATTAAGCTGCAGGCAGAAGTTGCCTGGCATGCCGTAGTTCTGCAAGCTTTTAAGAGACAGAAGTTGCACTGACAATCTGTTAGGAGCAAGTCAGCTCCCTTTCCTGGAGAAGGGAAGTGTTCTGCACAACCTCATAGGTTCTGTTCCAATTTTTACATGGATATGGAAACCTGAAATTCATCTAGTGATAATTCAAAGAATTAACTGCAGAACGCTATGTGAAGATACACTTCAGCTACATTAAAACCCTCTAGGAATTTCCCACCAAACCAAAAGCTTTAAGAATCCAGGACGTGTGAGGATACCTCACTCCTCCCTAAGGTGACAGAACTTTCCCTTAATGCTTCCTTCTCAAAAAAGTCCAAGGCCATTTGCAGCGAGAGATGAAGTTTCAGGTTAAAATAGCTGAATAGAACAACGTAACATTTTAGCTCCACTTAGTGGAAGAAAATAAAAATTCTTGTTGGCTGTGCCAAATGATCATGTCTTAAATTGGGAAAACCTGCAGGAAAACCCAAGGAACTTTCACCTGACTGAACCCGCAACAAATAAAATTGAAAAAATGGTTCAACTTTCCTCTTAGTGAATACAAAGGCTTATCAGAAGAGCTTCAAGAAACAGGTACAGGGGCTTTTTAACACTAGAAACAACTCCCTTTTTCCAATTTCTTCTCTAGCTGGAGTTCTAAATTACTAACTTCTCATGTCTCAGCCTTAAAAATGAATCCTCTGCCTCCTACTTTTTATTAGGACAACAGGATTAGACACAGTCTCTTAGTCCCATGCAGATACCTTATTAGGCTATTAGAGAAGTACAGATACAGGCATTCAGCAGATGCATGGGCTGATAGGATAAGGCATCTCCTTTTTGATACCAAACTTAGCCAGTATTTTAACTTGCTTGTAGACATTACACTTCCTTTAATATGCTGCTTTTTTTTTTTATTTAAAAAAGGTATGTTTTCAGAAAAAGGAATGATCTATTTTCCTATGAAAATCCCACCAAACCCTGAAATGCTTTACTAACACAATTATTTTTCTGCTACTCTTAACTGGATCCTCACAACTTTATTTTTCCCTCCAGTTACCATCCATTCAGACCAGGTACACAATGAGCAAAATGAAATCATAGTATCCCTAACCTTTGTTGTCTGCAGCTATAAATCCAAGAATGTTTTCATGCCGTAGCATAACTGTTTGATAAATTTCTGCTTCACGAAACCATGAGCGTTCCTCCCTTGAAGAGAAGATCTTCACAGCAACTTCTTCTCCTCTCCACTTCCCTCGCCAGACTTCTCCAAAACGACCCTTACCAATGCTTTCTTGAAGGACTATAGTTCTTGCAATTGTTCTTTGCACAAGTAAAGGTAAACCTAAAGAAATAATAAATAAAAATTAACATTAACCTTAATCATCGCTAATAAAATAAGCACTTCTGGTAAGTACTTGATATAAGAACCATTATTAAGGTTTTTCTCTTAGAGTACACAAACTCTTAAGATTTTAATAGTTGCTTGTGAACTGCTAAGAAGCATGTATGTAAGATCCTGCCTTCAACCTTAAGGACCAGCAAAATAAATACTCAAAACTATTATGCTACAAACGGCCTGTACTGTTGTTAAAAAGTTGTCACAAACTTCCTTTTGGTTAGAGTTTTGACAGTTGTTGAGCCATAAAGTTTTATTTTAATGAAAAGAGGAAACAAACCATGAAGAAATCAGGACCAAGACTGAAGAGGTTTTTTGGTCGGTTGGTTTTTGAAAAGGATCTTCCCATAACTCTCCTGGCAAAGCATTTAAAGAGCACTTCTGTTACCGAGTCATTTACTCCATTTATCACTTGATATGACTCGGTCCATTTCTAAGTTAAACCATGTTCATCAGCAACACTGTCAAAAGTGCCCATGTATGCCAGTTAGTACTCTCAAACCACTGTAACATAGAAAAACATCCTTGTAACACAAGCACCCCCTTTTAGAGACCATTCATAACTATACTTGAGAAAATGCTCACATTCATGAAGGTTTTAAATCTTCAGAACATCTACACCCTTTCAACTCGCAGCACCTCAAGGTGCTTCAGGAAGTTTATGCACCAAACAAGGAGCACAGGCTGGTGTTTTGTTTATTTAAATCTTTCCTGTTGCAACTGCAAGTCTCATAGTCACAGAATTCTGCTGTGGTACTGCAGTGCAGGATAAACGCATCAGCTGGATGATCGGCTCACAATACTCTTTTTGGTACAGGATTATTTCACTTAAACATTTTATGAAGTGAACTATTACTCCATAATCACTGTTGCAATAGTTGATAGAAGAACATCTGTATTTCCTTATCGGTGAGGCTTAACTTGCATTCTTTATAGCCACACTTTTGAAATGCAGAAAAGGCTAGATTAGAACAATTACAGGACCAAATTCAACCTTGAAAGTTTAAAATTTGACTTTTGGATCCTAAAGAAAGATTCCTCCTTCGCAATTCTGTACAAAATCCACCAACAAATGCTAAATACAAGCTGACTGTGTATAGCTGAAATGGGCAATATGCCTGCCCAGTATTTTCTTTTTGCTACAGCTGTTTCAGAAAATGGTCCATCTTCAGGTGCACTGCTCCTCGTTTAAAAGACAGTCCAAGGATATCAGTTACCCACTAAACATATATTAAGCTCTAAAACTTCAAATCATGAAGCATTAATTTCACATCACAAGCCACCAGTCATCAAGCTAACATATTAAGCACAATGAGTGGGCGACGAGGGGATTGAGAGCAGTCCTGAAGAGAAAGACTTGGCTGATGAAAAGCCCAACATGAGCTGGCAACATGCGAGCGAAGCCCAGAAAGCCAACCACGTCCTGGGCCGCATCAAGAAAAGCATGGCCAGCAGCTTGAGCGAGTCAATTATGCCCCTCTACTCTGTTCTAGCGAGACCACACCTGGAGTGCTGCATTCAGCTCTGGAGCCCTCAGTACAAGAGGGACATGGACCTGTTGGAGTG
The DNA here is from genome assembly GCA_024605025.1 of Megaceryle maxima. Classification (NCBI taxonomy): domain Eukaryota; kingdom Metazoa; phylum Chordata; class Aves; order Coraciiformes; family Cerylidae; genus Megaceryle; species Megaceryle maxima. The sequence continues at coordinate 9,474 of JANHGN010021733.1, read as the reverse complement.
GGTCCAGAGAAAGGTCACAAAGATTGCCAGAGGGCTGGAAAACCTCTCCTGTGAGGAGAGGCTGAGAGTTGGGGTTGTTCAGCCTAGACAAGAGAAGGCTCCACATAGACCATATCGTGGCCTCCCAGTATCTGAAGGGGGCCTACAAAAAATCTGGGGAGGGACATTTTACAAGGGCTGGTAGTGACAGGATGAGTGGTAATGGCTTCAAACTGGAAGAGGATTGATTCAGACTAGAAATTAGGAAGAAGTTTTTCCACTGTGAGGGTGATGACACACTGGAACAGGTTGCCCAGGGAGGCTGCCAATACCCCAACACTGGATGTTTTCAAGACCAGGTTGGATGGGGCTTTGAGCAACCTGCTTTACTGGAAGGTGTCCCTGCCCCTGGCAGGGGGGTTGGAACTGGATGACCTTTCAACCCAAACCATTCTGTGATTCTGTCGCACAGTAAGAACCCCATGAACTGATCAATCACCTTGCTTCTATACTTATTTTTACAGTATTTACAACATTCAACTTGTTTCTGTTTTTTGCAGCTGTGTTTTCTCTTGCTGCTGAACAAAACCAGATCAGAATCCATATTTATCTTGCATGCACAGGATTTCCTTACTGACTTTGTTGTAACTGAGCAGTGTCCTTTCTTTGCTAGAGAGGAAGCATAGCCTTGTATCACCAGGAACTTGTGCAGCTGCTTTACTGTAAAACAGACTGCCTGAGAAGCAGCTCACTGGAGCCAGCTACATTAGCCTTTGACATACACATGGGACACAACCGTGCTTCAAGCCCTTGGAGAAGTTTAACTGTGCATGACGAAAGATGATAATCAGAGTTTGCTAATAAGAAGGATGAAAAATAATTCATGCCCATGTTAAATTCAACAGCAACTCATAGCCTTTGGCACCTTATTCAGGCATGGTTGTCCAGTTTATTCCTGAACCCTTCACCATCATCTTCATATCATAAGGTATCCTCAAGTCTTCTGAGAGTTTAACAAGAGTTCTTTTCCATCTCTTAGCTGTACTCTGATTAGTGTGGACCAATGACTGTCCAATGCATTGTAAGTTTGTACCCAATTTGGATAATTCAAGAGTTAAGGAGTTAAGTTCCCAATCACCAAAGGTAGCCGAGAAAAGCAGCTGATGCTTGTTTGTTCTTGTTGGTAAGTGTATGCACAGAAGACTTCCTCTGAAGTGTAATAAAAAAAAAAAAAAAAAGCAAAAATACATCAACTCTATGAACTGTGTAGTCCCATTTCCTTCAAGCTTTATGTACCACAGATAAGTTTTTAAGAAGTTTTACATTCACATCAACCGGCTCAACTTGACATTGATTTTTGTGACCCTTTGGATTTCTAAACACTTTCTAGTTCCTGCTTGAAGCCACCTACCAATGGTAAGCACAGCTTCTTCCCACCTTGGTTTACACAATTCTTGCTATTTCCTTGCCATAAGGAACTTTGACATTGAGTTGTAGAGTAACAGCTGGGCATGCCAACCTGTCTATACAATATGTAGTTGATACTTAGAAATTTACATCATGATCTGAAAATCCTTCTCTCAGAAGCTGGGGCTTCAGCAGAAGGATCTATTTCAGGTATTTCATCAATTCCTTTCATCAAGCTGCTAGCTGTTTCAGGTCTTGTTTGTCATGGAACAATAGGGCAATAATAACAGAAGTCAAGACTAAATAATTAATAACAGCTTACTATTAATCACTGCAGAAAATTAATCCTACTTCCCTTTTGATCTGAGTAGGAAGCTTATTTCTGAGTTTTGATCGCTTCTGTTTTATGAGAATACTATAAAATAAAACTAGTAGGATCTTTTTAATTTGACTATGAGCTCTTCTGGTCCCTCAGCATGAATTTACTATCAGAGCATGCGCTTTATGTCATCAGACTAAACACTTCCTTAGCTGTGCCTCTTTGGTCTGGATTATTTTGTCTTTTCTGTACATTTCCATTTTGTTTCTTGCAAGCTCTTGCCCCAACAGCATCCTTTTCACACAGTTCAGTTTCTGACAGTGTTAAGCACTATTTTTAACTAGCAGGTCTGACTTCTCTCCTTTCAGTGACCCTTTTTTCCCACCCCCAGTTTACTCCATAAGAGCTAAAATCAAGGACTGTACATGTGCTGCACCAAAGTCTGGATTAAAATACCTATTTCACTGAGAATCAATCACTGCAGACATAGTTCAGGATACAGAAAAACTACCCATTGAAGTGGTAGGGCACGTGATTGACTAATTTTGAGACAGGGTACAAGTCATTGCAAATGCAGCTTCTGTACTGTTGGCAGCATGTCTATACCTGAGGCACCTCCTATCCCACTGTCAATGCAAAGGACTACAGGCCAATACCTGTTTTAACATCTGAACAACACAGAACTCACTGCAGCTGAAGTTAAAAGATCGCTCTAAGGTAATGTGGTCTTGTTTTACAGGGAACATGACTTTGTCATTCAAGTAGAAAAATAAGCTGATGAAGAGCTTTCCTCAGAGGCAAGTCCAATTCAACCTTATTTGTTGGTTTTCTTCCTCTGCTGCAGCCAGGGGTAGACAATGCTCAAACACTGTATGTAACAGGTCAGGTGCTCTGGATGTCCAGACAACCTTGACTGTCTTGAAGCTCAGAAAATTAAACAATTCCCTGTCATGCTGCTTTTACTTAAAGTGCAATTTGGAAACAGGCAAGGGAAGACCAGTTCCCCTGGAGGAAGAACCTAACTTTCTTCTAACTGGGATTCCCCATTTTTCAAGAGTTATTCTGAAGGAGTACTTTCAGAGTTTTCAAACATGAAGTTCAAAAGCACCACAGGGAAGAAGACCAGAAGGAAAATGAAGGAACATTCCTGATAACAAACAAACACCAACTGACAATTAAGGCTGAATTAACATTATAATAGGTCTGACTTCTGATCTCAAGAAGCATGGGAAAGGGGCCATGTAGAAAGTGGCAGAAGTGCTGTGATTATCTATAGAAGAGAGAAGGGAATTCTCAAGCAGACAATACTTTAAATGCAGTATGACTAAATACTGTTTCAAGGGAAAACTTTAAAGGCTTTTTTCCTGGGTTTACTAATTAGTCATACATGGAGAACACAGACATGCTTTAAGTTTTTTTTTTTTTTTAAATTAAAATTTCTTTTTAGCTTCCTTTAGGAAAAATCTGTACCTGCGGACATTAAGTAAAGAGTTTCATGCTCCTAATAGTATAGGAATTGTATATCATAGCTTCCTGCATTCCAAGAAATGTAGATCTCCAACTCCTTCATATTCTCTTACTAAGTTTCTTACTTCTGTCCACCTCTCCTAGAAAACCTAACTGGAGGAATAAGCCCAGCATTTGCATTTATCACATTCTAGTGAAGTTCTATTAATCCTTTTCATATTTCATTTAGTTACAGTTGTCAGTAAATGAGAAAACTGAGATAAACACAAACTACCAAAGCTCCAGTTCTAACAAGAGCACAACTTAACTGAAACGTAACTGCCTACGCACTTGGTGCAACCTCACCTTTAGTGGTGATATGACCAGTGACTTATTTTGACCTACATTCTAAACCTGTTCAGCAAGTTACATTGATTTTGCTTGATAGAGCAATAGACTCCAAACAGTTTTACCAGCTGCCCTTGGGAAAGAAACACAACGTAGATGCTTGGTGTTTGTTGTTACAGTTTTTCCCGATTCTGGGAAATTAAAGAATTCAGCAGCTGAGAATCAGACAGCAGTATTTCTTTGCAGAAAGCAGTCTGAAATGGCATGAATGTTTCAGCACATACATTTACAAGTAGTAGGAGTAATTTTCATGTTAAACTTTTTGTAGAGTAGAAGGCTGGTAAGGAGTTGCAGTACACAATCGGATGTCTCGCTCATTAACACTGGACGGAGATTAATTTCTACACTGATTTATCTGACACATCATACCATACCAATGCTCAATAAAACATATTTCCATGACAGACTGCCACCATCCTATCATCAGCTGTGTCAGGATTATGATAGCAGAGACTATATGCAATGAACAGACTACTACCTCATCTTCCCAGGGCAACACCTGTTTCAGTCAGAATTAAAACAGACTCGTGAAATCAAAAGATAGAAATTCTTCTGATGTGGTCTGCATACTGCATCCATTCTACACACAGAGAAATGGCTATTTGCAACTGAAAAAAGTACTTCTGTAAGTAGAGAACTAGGGAAAATGTTAACTCAGAATTCAGAATATTCTTCATATACCAAAAAGCTACAGATATAAATCAATTTTCAATTTAAAGCTACAGGAAAACAAACAAACAAACAAAAACAACTTCACAAATTATCTCTAAACCACGTAAGACTGTAATGTGGATATGCTGTGTAGAACAAAAAGGTAAATGACTGAGCCTTACTAACAGAAGAAAAAACCTTTACAATAGCTAACCGGGATATTCCCTGCATCTCAGGCTGTACTCCGAGTGATGAGGAACAGTACCAGCAAATCAATGTTTATTTTATTTCATTTATTTCTATATATAGAGCCTTCACTGACATTGAATGAGTCTACACAGAAGTATCTTTTCTAGTAATTTCTTCAGTTAACTATAAATTTAAGTAAATTTCAGAATATAAAAAAAGCTTTACGCCGTACAATGCTCTTGAACAGAGTAATTACTACTAGCAGTGTGACATTACCTGACCCAGAGCCTGAAGTTGTCATGTCATAAATTAAATCCTTTAAAGTAGTTCCTTCCGATATGAAGGGACGATCCAGTGAGGGATCTTCTTCACTTGGCACACGATGATGAATTACAGTACGGTTATGACAAAGGTACAGAATCAACATTAGTGAAATGCAGACAAAGCAGACAGGTCCAGCAATAACAGCAGCCAGTTCCACAGGTCCTAGATTAGAGGATGGTTTTCCTGGAGTAGGGCCTGAAAATGAAAATAAAAGAAAGTGGTAAAACTCTTTCTTTTTATGCAACTGCATTTTTTGCATTTCACAATGACCTTCAAATTATTTCAATGTATTTGTTAGAACTTTTTCAAGAATGAAGTAAGCATTACAGAGGTCAAAATCAACTATTTCCTACTCAGTTTCCATCTGACTTGCATCTAAAGTCTTCAACACTGGCCCTAGCATCTTTATGCAGAAGACTAAGTTTCTTGTTCCAAACCTCTTGAAATCTTAGTTGCAGAATCTAAATGATACGTTAGGTGTTCAAATTCACCTACACCTTCAAAATTGAAACTTCCACTCTTGCAGAATTTTGTTTTTAAAATAATCAAATATGCCAAGCCCCTTACCTGGTGTTGGAATTGGAAGTTCTACTTTATTGCAGTGGTCTCTGTCACAGCAATGAGGCAAAGTAACGACTCCGTCTCTGGAGGAGGGGGCACAAACAAACGGCCGGTCTCGGGGAATCAGATCTATTTCTGCTATACACATACTATTGTGTATGACTTTGTCTGCAGTTCGTGTTACTGAAGTAAAACACAGCCCATCTGTCACACATGTAAAGTTGTCTTTTGTACATAGATGGCAGTAACACTGTAGTGCTGTATTGAGAAAAAACAGTTAGCATTGGTACATGTTCCGAGCAGAGAAACAACTTGAATGACTAGAGAAAAATTCAGAACACTAGGAGGCATATAATCTTTTTTTTGTTACATCAACACTGAACTCTAAGACTAAAGAGCAACATTACAAAGCTTTTTAGTGGGATAAAAAATCCCCAATCAGATGAGCAGATAAAGTCCAATTTAAAGCTGAAGTAATGTTTCCTTACACCGTTACATTTTAAAAGAGAAAGGTTGCAATTCCAGGTGTTTCTCCAGGTAAAGAAGTTCCACTACAGTTCCTCCTATTAAAGATCTCGACTTTTTAATAACAGCGTATCCTCTATAGCATGAGATTCTGCTATTTCTGAATACAAATAAAGCAATCTTTTTCACAATAACCACAGCTATAGCTTTAGTAAGTGACAAATGGGATGCAGATAGCTACCCAAGATTGATAGTTTATACATTACTTCGTGGCTTCAATCTTGTGCCGAGGAAAGGGCATACAAAGGCATAATCCTCATTAAAAGACAAATCCTGAACAACCTGAGAACGTAACCTTTCACAAAAACAGGATATGGTTTAGGCTTGTTATTTATGAAGCCACTGGAAAATGCTGCCTTACATTACCCGAGTTCCTGGCTTACTAAAGCTATTAGTTGCACTAGTAAAGGAGGGGGCACTGGGAGGGAAGCAGGACTGACAGACTAATCATGTCCACAGTGATGAGGTTTCATTCTTTAAATTGCAGAAGTTCTTGGAGAAGGAAGATTACTACTTCAGATTTCTTTCTCCCTTCCTTCCTGCATTTACAGGGTCAGACAGAAAACAGAGCAGTAGCAACAATAAAAACATCAGTACACTGACTCCACTTGTTCATCTCTGGAGAGGAAAAGCTAGAACAGCTTGCGTGTATACACGCAGAGAGATTAAAATACAGAAATGTAGACAAACTTAAATTCTTAAAACATTCATGCCCAAAGCACAAAACCCACGAGCTATAAACAAGCCTCTCCTGACAGTACAAAATGTCACACACCAAAGGTGTGAGGAGTAATAAACGGCAAAGCAAAAGGTGCTCCAAAATCTGAAACGTGGTGTTGAATTCAAGAGTTTAAGACAACCACGTAAATGCCCTCAGACTTTACACACCTCTCTATCATGGGATATCATGGATTTAGACAAATGGAATGTACATTTGAGATCGGATCACCATCTCAAAGTCTTAATTCTCTCCCTCCAAGATTATGAATCAAAACAAATAATCACAAATGACCCTCTACACTTACAGAATTTATTGGAAAGTTCTTAGGACCCACTACAGAAAAATAACCCATGTTTCAGAGTCACCAGTGCAAAGACCAGTCAGAAAATGGAAGACAAAAGCCAATTACTTTATAATCCTTATACTAAGCAAATAAAATCGTAAAGTATATTAAATGAGAACAGGCATATGGGAAGTTAAAGCTTCTTAACAGTATCACTTTTGAAGATGTAATTTCCCCCTCCCAGGTCCAAGTAAGGAATGTCTTATTCAGAGCTTAACTATTACAATATTTATTTTCTTGCTGGTATGCCTTTGGTAATTTACAACTGAACAAATTATTTTTTAACCCATTAAAAATTTCCTAGAATATTCACACATTTATATTTCTTTCAACTCGTTAACAAGCACACCTTTCTCTCACTTGCTTCATCTATGACTTTCTTCCTATTTAAATAATATTTTTGGCTCATAACTGTGTCCATAGCCTACAGTAAGAGACGGATATTCAGTCAGATATTTACACTGAGTCACTGTACAGAGGCCAAGTTACTTGAAGAACAAAGTTTGGAATGACCTTGTTAAGCTTATTCATCTTCCTGATCTCGTGAAGCTGCAGAGACACACTGATACCACTATGACTACAGAAAGCACTGGGTGTCTTTTCTTCCTTCACTTTGTTCCCACCTCTTCTGCTACCGAGTTCTCTATGAGTGCAATTTCATACAAATTTTTGTTCCAATTTGATGCTGCTTTTAGTCTCCTGCCAAGACACAGTACATTGTCACACACATCTGAATGGTTTCCTCAGCACAAACAGATCACAACTTCCTTCGGAAGGTACTCTCCCCCTGTCTTTAAAGCAGAAAGCAATGCCTCATCAACCCAGCAGCCAAAGCTTCTGGGAACACAGGGGTTTGCTGCTCTCTAGCGGATGTACTCAAAAAAACCCCACCCCCTATTAAAAGGGCCTCAGCCCCTTTCCTATTCTCACCACTTAAAATTCTTCATGCCTTCCAAGTCAAGTGGGTAACAATAGAATTTCCATGTTTTACTACCAGGAGAACTAACTCGGCACCTTCAGCAACAATCCATACCAGCAGGAGAGGAAACCGAGTTTGAATATCCTTGCCCATGTCTCACTCTCCAGTTACTTACATGTAAAAGAACAAAGACTATGACTAGATTAACACATTGTAGATTTAACATCAGTGGGATGAGGAGATGTCAATGACCAACTGCAGTTATATCACTTCATTCCTATAGCAAAATACTTTGACTTGCAACTGCTCTCAAAGGAAAAAATTCCATGTTGTTGTCCTCTTGGATCTCCAAATTTTTGCTTTGTCTCCACGTAGTTCATGTTCTTCTCAGAGAAGCATTATAGTAATTTAAAAAACTCAGAAACCAATCAGGTTTCCAGGTTCACTTAAATGAACACGTACATTTCTAGAAGGGGTTGACAACACTATGCAATGAGAGAAGGACAACTCTGATGTAAGCTGTTCTACCACAGCCAGTAATATCTTCCAGGTATGATGCATTTCAATACACTTGGAAAACACCCTTTAACTCTACTACCACAGAAAGCTCCTTCAAAACCACTAACCCAAAAGAAGAAAAAAAGTTTTCACTCAAGTCTTAGTCCATGTTTTCCACAACAATTTTTATTATTATTATTATTATTATTATTACACCAATGTTTGGATGGAACCACTAGTTATACAAGGTTATACAGACAACCAGTGACAAAGGACAAAACAGAAATTGGGATCACCATAGTAATTTAGTGTCTTTACCACACTTCCTCCCTGCACTGTGACTATTCCACACAATCACTCCTGCTTTATGTGACTGACTACTATAATATAGTGAGCCAATGCAGTTATGAACGCAGCGTGTGCATTATGACAGATAGCAGGTCACTGAAGTTATCAACAGCATACTTCTCATACCTCAATCTGAGTTAATAGATTAACCTCTTGTGTTGCATAGAATCACTTGGGTAATTTCTCATGCTCAGACTCATTTTGAGAGTTTTGTTTTCCCTTTTAAAAAGTCCCTTCCATGGGTGTTGTAGCCTGGAAAGCCAACAGTGAGCAAGCATAAAGCAAGCTGGCAACATAAACAAGACACTGAGACTACACAGCTTGAGAGGACTTAAGCTACTTCCCAAGAGCTCAGATATACTACTATGTACAAAACATGAACAGAGAATTAAGTACACCCTCTCCGCTTAACTTACAGCGGTCTGCACCATCAGGTACCTATCAACCTTTTCTCTATCTGTTGTTGATTTTAAGAAGACTGCAGAGTCTAAAAAAATTTTTAGAATGGTGTAAGACCCTATCAATCACTATATGGTATTTGCTAACATCCTGAACAACCACTCCAGGCAGACAGTTTAACACAGAACACCGCTTTCAGCCAAAGAATTTTGGGTTGGAAATCAGATGCTGAAATACTGTCAAATACTAGTCAAGGGATGCTACCAACGGGTATTCCAGCAGCTAGAACTTGAGGTGCTCTTAAAAACCAGCACCACCTCACATCTCATTATCAGTAATTAACAATTTTCTATTAATAATATTTTTATTTAATCATATATCTTTGCTTTACAAATTTTAAAAAGACACTCCCAGGCCCCCAGCAGCGGTATTAAGTT
>JANHGN010021732.1:0-46949 GCA_024605025.1 Megaceryle maxima | reverse complement strand
AGGGAGGCTTGAAGTACCGAAATGTGTAAAGTTTGAATTTTGACCAGCAGAGCCCAAAATGGAGCAATTTTAGCTTGATCACAGCTATGATTTCAACAATGTCCCACTTTGAGCAGACTCAATCTGATAGTTGGATAGCTATCCAACTGCCTTTGGTATCTGGAAAAGGAAATCAGTCGTATACTAAAAAACCCCAAATCCCCTCCTATGGTCAGCTGTATGTCCTAACACAAGTTTTTATGTATATATAAGTAAGTATGCAAACACACCCAGATGTTATTTAGCATCCTAAATGCTTTTCTGATAAGGAACTCTGCTTATGCCTTGTTTTTCTGCATAGCTCAAAACTCATGTACAGTTAAAAATACAGTTCACTTGCAATTTAAACAGCAGAATGCTCACTCTGAACCCATCAATGACACAAGTGATCTCCACCTCAGTCTTGTTCATTTCAGATGTCAATCTTGTAGAACAAAGTGCAAATCACAATGCATTTCACAAGCTTCATACTTTGCTGGGGTCCAGAGTGTGCTTAGTTTGTGATCTGGGAACAGAGTGAGCAACAGGTTAACTTTCCTGACTCTCTCTGTAAAAGTGGCAGAGGCTGAGACTTTTTTAGCTGTCACCTCCTAGTGAGTTCTCCTGCAGACTGGGCAGGGATGTGTTTGTGATCTACATAATAAAGAGCAGTATGTAGCTCCAGTAGTTAGGAGAAGTGTAGGATTTAAATCAGAAAAGGCCATATGAATAGATGGTGACAAGTTTCTTAATTTTTAAGTAATTTATAATTGTACATCTCTATATATTTACATAAAAAGGAAATTGTACTAGGAATTTTTGTGCAGCAACTGTAATAACAAGTTTTGATAGCTTAATTGCAACAGCCATTGAATATCTACATGGCTCTCTAGTTGTAAGAAGTGCCCATACCTTGGGACTATAACTTGAGAGGAAGCAGCCTTCTCCAGGAGGTAAATGGAATGGTTTGCCCAGGGAAGTGGTTGAGTCCCCACCCCTGGAGGTATTTAAGAGTCATGTAGATGTATTGCTGAGGAATATGGTTTAGTCAAGGTCTTCTCAGTGTTAGGTTAATGGTTGTATTCTATGATCTCAAAGCTCTTTTCCAATCTAGGAAATTCTGTGACTCTGTGACCAGAAAGAGCTAAGAGGTTTGCAGGATTACTCAGGACATGAGGAATTTGGTTGGAAGGCAAAGAACTGCAAAAATTCATTTGGGATCTCTATTAAAAATTAACCAGGCACTAACAGCTGTTTAAAGGGGTTCAAGTAAACGAAAGGTTTGCCAGTGTCAAGTGTGCTGAGGACAGGAGGGACAATGCAGGCTTCATTAGCATCAAAGGAGCGTGCAGTGGAGACATGAAGATTCAAACAAACTTGAGCATTCTTTAAGCCAAGCCTGAGATTTCTAATTTTCAACCAGAAGGCTGTACTGCCATTCAAAGTGACCTGGACATGTGGGAGTGTTGAGCAGAAAGGAACCTAATGAGCTTCACAAGGGCCAATGTAGGGTCCCCATGCATCAATATACATTAGAGATAGACCTGCTGGTAAGCAGCCCTGAGAAGGATCTTGGAGTCCTGGTAGACAAGTTAACCATGAGCCAGCAATTTGCCCTTGTTGCCAAGGCCAGTGGTATCCTGGCATGCATTAAGGAGACTATGGCCAGCAGGTCAAGGGATGTCTTCCTCCCCATCTATTCTGCCCTGGTGCAACCAATGTGAAATACTGTGTTCAGTTCTGGGCCTCCCAGTTCAAGAGAGACAGGGAACTACTAGAAAGAGTCCAGTGGAGAGCAACAAAGGTGATTGGGGGACTGGAGAATGACTCTTAGGATGAAAGATTGAGAGAGCTGGGACTATTGAGCCTGGAGAAGAGAAGACTGAGAGGGAGACCTTGTCAATGTTTATCAATATCTAAAGGGTGGGTGCAAGGAAGATGGAGCTAGACTCTTTTCAGAAATGCCCAGAGACAGGACAAGGAGCAATGGGCACAAGCTGGAACACAGGAAGTTCCATCTAAATATGAGGGAAAAACTTCTCTGTCATGGTGATGAGGCACTGAAGAGGCTGCTCAGGGATGTTGTGGAGTCCCCTTCTCTAGAGAATTTCAAAACCCACCTGGATGCAATCCTGTGTAATGCGCTTCAGGCAAACCTGCTTTGGTGAGGGTTTGAACTAGACGATCTCTAGAGGTCCCTTCCACCTCCAATGATTCTGTGAACACAGCTGCATCTTTAATAGTGGTTACATTATAGATAATGAGTCAGGAGTCCCTTTCATTTACATGAGAATCAACTAGGACCAGCACCACCAGCTTTTACAGTAGAACAGTGGAATTGAAACAGTGCAGGAGCAGAATCAGACCTTTGCAGTGGCCTAAGTCCTATATGTCTGTATGTAGTACCTTGGTTTTACAAACCCATTGATGGAAATAAAAAGCACCACTCTGCCTCTGAAAGAAACTACTGTTAGAGAATGTACTGTGCACACCACAGGCTCATTTTGAATTGTAGAGCCAAGACAGCAAATGTAAAATATATCCAGGGGCAGATATGAAATTTCTCAACTCCAGTGAGCCAGAAGGAGTTGATTAGATTATCACCAAATAAAAAAACAACCTTTCATAAAGAAGGCAGTTAAAAAGATCAATATCAGCAGTTTCCTCTTGCCAGAGATCTGCTCCCAAAATACATATTCAAAGTTGTCTTTTATATCTCATCTATTATTAATGAACACTTGAAAAAATTCTGTGCTTTTATGAACTGATTTACTAATCTCATGACTGCAAATGTAGCAGCCCAAAATTAAGATGAAAGTATACCTATGATGGACCTTCCTTTATTCAAATATCCATTGGAATGCCAGCAAAAACTCTGTACTGTATTAGTCAGGAGGAATGTTGTGTTCTTTACCTTAGTATGCTGTAAATGAAATACTTTGTGATGTATTTCAACTCAAAGATAAGAAAGACCTTAATAGTTATAACTTTAGTAATGTATTATCCATATAGCACACATTTGTAAACATCTAATAAACCCACGAACGTTACCATGAAAATGCATTTCTTTTAGGTCACACTATGAGAGTACTATCTGCATGCAGGGATTCTGTCAATAGGCGATTGACAACTGGGAATACTGACTGCAAAGCTGCTATCTTTTTATTTCTGTTATCTCTGAACTGTCCAAGACATATGAAAGAGAATGAAATTTTAATCTGGCACCTGCACACTAATAAGAATGCTACATTCCCTTTTCAAAATCACTAAAGCTCTCAGATCAGGAAAAAAACAGCTTTAATTTCAAATTGAAGATTCAGTTTGGAAAGCCAGCCACTAGGAAAACAACATCAGCTTGTGCTCAACAGAACACAAGTACACTTTACTCATCAAAGAAACATCCATTTATTTTCTAGCAACAGAGATTTTTTGGGGGGGGTACTTCCTCCTCATCTTATCAAAACATGCTACTCAACAGAGCAAAGGTGGGATTAGTTGCATTTCTGTACTATCTAAATTTATCTGATTATTGATTTATGGTTGCTGATTGTGTCTTTCATAACTCCTTAATGAAGGTTTACCAGAGCAGTGACTTGGGGGTAGCTCCACAAGAGTCCAGCATAGGCAGATTTCTGAAGGAATGAGAGATCTGGCAGTGCCTTCTCATACACAGTGTCAGTAACAGCACAGGGAGTGCCAGAAAGAGTGCCAGAGGTATTACATGCTGCAAAAACTCAGTCATTTGAAGGGGCAGAGGAAGAACTCAATTATTATCTGGACAGAAACAAGAGGGATCCTTTTACTCATGCAAATTATACTGATTTAACTAAAATAGATGTGAAAATCCAGTGCAGTTAAATCTGCGCAAAGCCCAATGAGATACATTCATATTGTCTGAAAATCAGACAAATATGTTTAGGTTTTATGTGCAAGCTCACTGAATCTGAGGTATTCCAAATTAAGAGAATCTGCACAGAATTCTGCCATTCCAGAGGTCACTTCCAACCCCTACCATTCTGTGATTCTGTCATTTAAGAACAGGCATTTAGTTAATCCAATTAAAATTTCTTCTAGCTAAAGCCTCAGACAGAATAGGCCCTGGGATATATATGTTCTGCAAATGCATCTCAACAAGACATCAGCATTTTGTATCAGACAGTGACCTCTCTGCTTTGTGCTAGGTAGCAGTGTGGCAGCCTCCTGTAGTCTCACTGTGAGGCTCTACTACCCCCAAACCTATGGCTTAGGAGGAAGATGTTTTGTATAATTTTTTTTTCATTTTTTAAGCTTGCCAAGCTCCCTGGCTTTCTACTGATTACAACACCACAGAGTGAGCATCAGCAATGTGGTGCAATACAATTGCTATTCATCAGGGAACACTCGAATTCAAGAAAATGGAGTAACTAGATTTAGATACTCGAAGACAATTACACATGCTTGAATAACTGTGCAGCAAAAGCTGCACCAGACAGCACTCACTAGAGCTGCTGAGTTTGTTTCTTTTACTGTTTGGTTTGTCTTGCTTGGGATAATTTTTGGGGTTGTATCTTCATTATGCTGTCCCTTTGCAGGGGTATTAAGCTGATTCTGTCTCCTGGGAAGCATAAATTTATTCTGCAAAAATTAAGAAACTTTCTTTATGACCCCCTTTCTGACTACCAGCCAGAAATGAAGTTCTATGCAGTATTATCTCTGTCCTTTTGAGGATGTTGCATGTCATGCTGTTCACTGACAAGCCCTACTATTGGCATCTTCTGCAGATTTTATGTGGGTAATCTGTTTGTGTCACCTAAAGGCAATTAGTTCCCATGAGTAGCCCCAGTGAGCCTTGTTAATAGGCAGCAGGGGAGGGGAATTTCTAATGCTGGCTGTGGACAGGGCACAATCTGGTGTCTGGTTTCAAAAAGAAACAGCAGTAGAGAGCACTAGGAAGCCAGTCAGAGAGATTAGCTGCCAGGTGTGCATCACTTGCATCATTGGTTTAAGGCAGAAATAAAACATAACTTGTTTGTAAGATTGTCTGAAAACGCTCTTCCTTGGAAAGAATTTTAGCTTCATTGTATTAGAAATGAAGAACTGCTGTTCTTCTTCCTCAGGTTGCTGTGCAGTCCAGACCAGTATTTTTATACAAATGGCAATGTCTCCCAGGCGTATTTCAGAGATATAAAATAGACAGATGAAGAGAAATAGTAGGCCTACAAGGTGATCAGTTTGACTGTCAGGAATCATAGAATGGTTTGGAAGGGACTTTAAAGATCATCTAGTCCAACTGCCCTGCAGGGAGCAGGGAAATCTTCAACTAGAGCAAGTTGCTCAGAGCCCCATCCAACCTGACCTGAATGTTTTCAGGGATGGGGTTTCTACCAGTGCTCTGGACAACCTGTGCCAGTGTTTCACAACCCTCATCATAAAGAATTTTTCCTTATATCTAGTTCAAGCTTCTTCTAGTTTAAAACCATTACCCCTTGTCCTGTTGCAACAGGTCCTGCTAAAAAGATTGTCTCCATTTTTCTTATAAGCCCCCTTTAAGTACTGAAATGCTGCAAGAAAGTCTCCCTAGAGCCTTCTCTTCTCTAGGCTGAACAACCCCAACTCTATCAGCCCATCCTCATAGGAAATGTGTTCCAGCCCTCAGATCATTTTTTGTGGCCCTTCTCTGGATCTGCTCAAGAAGATTCATGTCTTTCTTGTGTTGAGGGCTCCAGAGCCAGATACAGTACTCCAGGTGAGGTCTCACCAGACCAGAGGGGCAGAATCACTTCTGCCAACCTGATGGCCATGCTTCTTTCGGTGCAACCCAAGATACAGTTGGCCTTCTGGCACACATTACTGGCTTATGTCCAGCTTTTCATCCACAAGTACAGATAAGTCATCCACAGCTCTCAATCCCATTCTCCCAACAGCCTGTACTGATACCAGGGATTATCCTGACTCAGGTGCAGGACCTTGCGTTTGGCCTTGCTGAACCTCATGAAGTTCACACAGGCCCAATAGTCAAGCTTGTCCATGTTCCTTTGGATGGCATCCCACCCTTCTAACATGTCAGTGCAGGATACTGTCACATCCCACTGGAATCAAATGGCAAGTTCTTTGTCATCCTCACAACACCACCAGGCAACACTACAGGCTCGGGGAAGAATATCTGGAAGGCTCCCTGGTGGAAAAGGATCTGGGGGTGCTGGTGGACAGCCAGCTGAACATGAGCCAGCAGTGTGCTCAGGTGGCCAAGAAGGCCAACAGCATCCTGGCCTGTGTCAGAAATAATGTGGCCAGAAGGAGTAGGGAAGTGATTGTGCCCCTGTACTCTGCACTAGTGAGGCCACAGCTTAAGTATTGTGTTCAGTTTTGAGCACTGCAGTATAAGAAAGACATTGAGGTGCTGGAACAGGTCCAGAGCAGGGCAGTGAAGCTGGTGAAGGGTCTGGAGAACATGTCTTATGAGGACCAGATGAAGGAACTGGGATTGTCTAGTCTGGAGGAGAGGAGGCTGAGGAGAGACCTTATTGCTCTGTACAACTGCCTGAAAGGAGGTTGTAGTGAGGTGGATGTTGGTCTCTTCTCCCAAGCAACTAGCAATAGGATGAGAGGAAATGGGCTTAAGTTGCACAAGGGGAGGTTTAGATTAGACATTAGAAAACATTTCTATATTGCAAGAGTGTTGAGGCATTGGAACAGGCTGCCCAGGGAGGTGGTGGAGTCACCATCCATGAAGGTGTTCAAAAACCATGTAGACGTGGCACTTCAGGACATGATTTAGTGGTCAGGATAATGTTGGTTAGATGGATGTACTTGACGATATTCTTAGAGGCCTTTTCCAACCTGTGATTCCCTTATGTAAAAGAGGTTATTAATATTTGTCCCTTGGTGAAAAGAACTAATCAGTACTCCAGCTCACCTTTCACAGAGTACCTGAGCTGACATTAAACAGGAGTGACAAAGTGACAGAAAGGGCACATAGCATAGCTGGGAAGCGTGCCACGTTCTATCAACAGGAGTGTTCAGGGTCCTGCAGTGCCTCATATTTGCCATGGGTGCAGAGGGGTGAAAGGTAGTGCATCATTTGGAGGGGTGGATGGATTTACCAGATTTACCAGAGGGTTGCTTTTTTTCCAAGGTGGACTCACAACTTCTTGTGAAAAATCATACAGAACAGCATCAGATTCCTGAGGAATCCCTAAACTGTCTGCAGAAAGAAAGCATGTGCACACATGGAGGGCTACAGTGCTAAGGACAGTTACTGCCCAGATGTTATTGCTGGACCAGCATCTCAGCAGCCCTGCAGTGTGCTCAATGCAACTTTTCTTTTAAAGTCACTTGTATTCTGCCCCTCACATTGAGCTCTCCTCAGCTGAACTGGAAAAGTGTGGTCATTCGTTTGGTGCAGGGAGTGAGTCTCTTTTCTCTAAATCACAGTAAGTCTCTTCATTGTTTACTGATTGGCAAAAATACACATCTTTTCCAAGGAAAGTATTTTCAGTGGAGAGCCAAGTGAATATCCACCCTCTGGCTTTGGAGGGCTTTGTGTGAGATATGAGCTTGTGCCAGAATGCAGCCCCAGGCCCATTGTCAACACATCAGTTAACCTCTAACTTGAAATATGTTTGTTTTTCTGCTTAGCCTCCCTTGATCCTTTCTTATTTCTCTTGTTTCTGTAAGCAGCCTCCTGAGGTACATGCTAATGGCAAGTGAAAATATTTTGTGCTGAGCAGGGGAAAAAGAACTTGAAGAAATTCCACACTTAAATTGTGAAGCCTTAAGGACTGGAACATAATCACAAAGGGAATGTGGTTGTAACTTCAGAGGCCAGCTCCAGAAAGCCCCACTCCCAGAGACAAAAAAACCTCCTTTTAGACAAAAAAAAAAAAAAAAAAGAAAAAAAGGGGAGCCATGGCCTGGGGTTTCCAGGCAATGCAAGGAAACACTGGGCACTTTCTGATACTTCTTTGATTCTCATCACTCATGAAATCCAGGTGAAGTGGGGAAATTTGCTGACTGTGAGTCATCTCTTTGCAGACCCCCGTGCAAGGAATGCAGCAAAAGAACAGAGCAGTAAAGGCCCAGCAGCAGTGGGAATTACATGCCTGCTTTTTCTGTACCAACAACCAACAGAGACCTCATTGCAGCCCAGAAAATGATTCTTTTCTTTTTGAGTTGGTAGCAATAATATTTCAGCAAGTTCATGAATTGTGCCCATGACAACATGACTGTTGTGAGTAAATTGAAAGCTTGTTATCTGCTCTGCTGAATGCTAGTTTCAGAAAGGAAGTCAATATGAAAAATCTCACACTAGCAGTGAAAGCTGGGCAGGAGTTTTTAAATTAAGCAAGTTGTTTTGCTATCAGTGTGAGAAAAAAATCCCTTTAAAACTGCAGACTTTTAAAATGCAACAAAAATTACCCAAATCAAGTCAATTTCTCCAGCAAACAATTAAGGGTGTCAAAGCAAGTTACACAGACTGTGAGCTTTTTGTTCACATGTGCTCTTCTCAAGGCAGATAACTCAGGGAACATAAGTGATATATGGTTAGACAGATTTTATAATCACCTTTACACTCTGGTCAATATATTCTGTTTCACTGTAGGTTGTCTTCATTTCATCCTTGCCGAGTACAGCTGGTGGATTACTGTGCAAACTGTACCACACAGAAAACTTAACTCTGTCTTCTAGCATGAGGACCCTCTGGAACTTAGAGTACATTTTTCTCCTATTCTGTATTTCAGTGATGAATACCACAGGTAAGCGGCACAGTACTGAATATAGCTTAATTCAGGAAGCTTAGCTGTTACTGGTAGATATGCTTTCTTCACTTTTTAAATGTGGAATGTTGTACAGTTTAACCATGTCATTTTTAAAAAGAAATAATTGAATTTTGTTGTTGCTTAACTCTGCACTGGCTCCTGTCTGTGAGAGAAACCTGTAATATGTGGATTTCTAATGACACATCTGAAGAAAAGAGATCTTGACAAAATAACCATAGTAGTTATAAAATGCTTTTGACTCTGACTATACTTACAGTAACCTTTGCCTTAGGACTGCCTGATGTGTAACACCTGAAAGATAGCACTGAATAGAGACTGAATGTCAACCTGTCACAGCTTTCCTTTTCTCATGGAAGAAGAATTCTCGGAAGAAATATTGAAGAAAATTTTCTTAATCTGTCTTCACATATTCTCTTTCCTTTCCAATGAATTGATTGTGTGATATTTGCTCCTAATCTTCCTAGTTTCTCTGAATACCATTGCTTAGATTTTGAGGGGCAGTGAGGACATTCACTGCAATACATTCACTGCAATGCATTCACTTAAGGACAAATTCTCTATACTGTGTCAAGTTCAGTTGGAACTGAACTGTGCCTCGTGAGTCTGTGGACCACCATTAGAGTATGTCAAGAACTACTATTGTATCATTGCAGTCCTGGAAATCCCTTCCCTATGCAAAACGCACAAAGAGAAGAACCATTTATGCTGTAATCTGTGGCGGGATTTTGGTTTTGTGTCAACTATTCTCTGAAGAGGTCAGTAGCACCACAAGGACAATGCATCTGTAACTGGTTTTGTTCTACATCATTTTCAGGGTAAATTAGAAGAGCTGCATGAGATGACAACTTTGTGTCATGAGATATTTGCAAGGGTTAAAGGAAACATATAACCTTCCAACAAATAACAGAGTTACGTGGTACACTAGTTTACTGGCATTGACACACTTTGCTTTGCAACAGTGGGGATGACAATGCCATGATCAATTTAATAGCAAGTCTTTGCTATTATCCTGGTATTGTCTGAGCTGAGCTCTATCTATCTATCTATCTATCTACCCACCCACCCATCCTTTCCATAGCTCCCTGTACCTTGGAGAGCTGGTCTCCTTTCAGTTCAGTAGGATACAGAGCAGAGGATTCTTCCACACTAGACAAAATGAACATATGCCACCTTAGTGTCACTGACAGAGCTTTACCGTGAAGGAGTAAGTACATATGGGAAGAGAAGGAGTCAGACATGGACGAAACCCTAGGTCTATTCAGTTACTCAGTGAAACACTCAGACATATGTTGAGGTCCCTACATTCTTTCTTGGTCAGTTTTTGAGTCCACAAAGTCCACAATTCCACAAAGGCTTCACTGTGTTGTTTTTCTTGGCAGGATCAAGAGAAGGCCAGCTGGTGACTTGAGAACATGGGATCCCAAAGCAGGTAACTGTATGTCATTAGTGCTGTTAACATCTAATACAAATTTTGAACATAGTAGCTTCTCTTCCTTACTTTGATGTGTTGTAGTTCAGCTTACCTCACCAGGTGTGATTTTAACAACAACTCAAGACCATTTTGTGACTGGACCCAACCTTGCAGTGCAAGCCAGGGAATGCGGATACAAACCAAACATGACACTCCAACTGATAGAACAGGTCCTGATGGAGACTATCCTGATGGAAGTAAGTGCTTGGCAGCGGCATTGTTGATGCCTTTATTCTTATTTCTTTGAAAGAGAAAAGAGATTCACGAAATCCTTTGAAATATGTCAGTTTTGTTTCATGCTGACACCTGTCTTGGACTTTTCACCATTTCAGTTATGAGTAAGTTGAACTGGATTGCCCCATCATGGGTTGGAAATCTTTACTGGTGCGTGGAAGTAGAAGGAAGTTAATTATGTCATAATTAAGAATGCCGTGACGTGCAACAGATCAGATCGGTATTCAAGAGAGAACTTGTAGCCAAATTACACTGATATCAATTAATGGAAATAAAAGTAATGATTGATGTACTGGCATTAGATAATGTTCATGCTACCAGAGTGTTACAAGATCAGGTCTGAAGTCAAATAATATCTTTAAAAAGCTAGTCCTCAGCTAAATGTGATTGCAAAACTGGTCATATCATCAAATGAGTGCTTAGTATGGCTCCATTTCTGTTTGAACTGCTATCCTTGCACTAGCAGATCCATTTATGGGGGATCAGTCTTCAGTCATACTGCTTTCTGTAATTATCCCAAGACTGAAAGGTCAACTACTGTCAGACCCAGTAAGCGGATTAGAACAGTATTAGTTGGGATTTTTTGCTAAATAGTTCTCTGCATTTTTAGGATTTTTTTATAACAACAGTCAAATTTGCCTGTTGAAAGAAGAAATTAAAATATTTTTAATTTTAATTCACACAAAAAAATGTTTTGCTTTCTGGCTTGACACAGACCATATAACTTTAAATGTGACTTGTATTTTCTTGCCAACTAAAATATATGGCCGAATGTTAGATGCTATGTGTGGAGCCATACTTTACTATATAGAAATGGTCATTCATTTCTTTATGATTTCTTTCCATAGTCATATAGGAGAGACTTGCCTTTGCACTAGGGAAATGTAACTTTGATCTTACCCCATGGGAAGGAAAAAACTTCAGCCCTAGTAAAGCAAAATGTGATCTCATATTAAACCAATTCACGCTAAAGAATTTCAAATCTTAAATATAGTGAGTTTCTGAATTTTGAAAAGTTTCCTTCCTTTTCATAATGTCAAACCTAAATATTTTGATGGACACATCTGCACTGATTCCTCTCCCTTCAATTTTGAGACAAAACCAAATGCTGATGGGCTGGAATTTTCCATGTGCTAGGGATCTGCTCATCTTGAGACCAAAGTCTCTAGAAAAAAAAATATATCCTGGAAGAGGAGGTATATAGCAGATTGCATTATTTTCCTTTGAGGAAAGAGGAGAGTGAATGTGGATCAGTGAGGCATTATGTCTGGAGGTGCTGTCTCATGAAAGAGGCCTATATCTTTATTTGTGATCCCAACAGAACTGTTCATGTGTGATGGGATATATTTGCTTTGCTCTCCAGCTCACACACTAGTTTGGATAGCTACACGGTGCTAACCATTGCAATGTAAATTCCAAACACTCTGCTTCACATTTTTGCAGTGCTAAGGATGCTTTTGAGATTTTCCAGAGTTGGCTTGTACTTCAGTTTTAAGTGACACCTAACAAGTTACAGAGTTTCAATCTTTTTTTTTTTCACTCCACAGAAGGCTATTTCATCTACCAAGAAGCAAATAATCTGATCCCATTCAACACTAACAAGCTTGAAAGCCCAGATACTGCAGTTTCTGAAAAAATATACATAGACTTCTGGTACTACATATTTGGGTCAGAAGACAAGAATGAGATGAGAGTGCTTATCCAAGACCACACAGAGGAGTCTGTGGTGTGGAGTCATAAAGGAAACCAGAGTTCCTTGTGGAAGTATGGGTCTGCCCCTCATTTTCCAACACAGAGAAAGATAAAGGTAATATATTTTCAGAATAAATTTCTTTGTACAGTGTCAGCATTTGTTTCCCCCTTGCAGGCCACAAAAGGTTGTGCATGTAAGCTAGTAAATATAATCATGATTTATTTGGTTTATATTTTGTGATTATAATGGCCTCATGCTATGTGCCAATGGACTAAAAGAAGAAACAAACGACACTCTGAGTTTTACTGGTGCTGTCAGTTAGGGAATAAAATATATTTAGCTTTCTCTATTTTCTTCCTTTCCTCCTTCATTTTTATCATGAAGTCAAGGACTTTAGTCGCCTTAATTAAAGGCAGGTATGTCTGCTGTAAGTTAAGGTTTGAACTTTGGGATGCTGCCTACATTGGGCTGCTCTAGAATCCAGATCATTTATCAGTCTCAAAATAGAAGACAATATTTCTTGAATTCTTTTACAGAATTTCCTCTTTCTGAGAGAAGCTAGGAAAGCTGTTAAAGCCTCAACTTACCTCATGCCTTTAGACGAGAAAGATTTTTTTGACAACATGCCAAGGGAAATGGTCTCATATTTGCATAAACAATTCTGATGCAATGATTGAGCTTGTTTCACACCTAGGTAATTTTTGAGGCTGTTTGAGGACTGTCAGAGTATGGGGATACGGCAGTGGACAATGTGAGAGTAAGGGATGGAACCTGTGGTCAGTTTGTGCTTATATCTTAGTGTGCATTTCTTCCTCATCTCTGTTTAAGCTGTTGAGCATCACTCAGTTCTATATAAAATATAGAAACTCCTCATAACTTCAAACCACAAAAGAGAAACGGCAAAAGCTTTACAGCTCGCTTCATGTTACCTGTTTTGTAGTTTCTTCCTAAATCCTTCCTTACCACCTCAAACATTCAGAATAAGCTGCCCCTTCTCTGCAAACGTGACCATTTTCACAAGCCCCAGAAAACTTTACCTTCACGTTAAATCTGAAGCACAACTCTAAACCCAACCTAGGCCATGCACTTTGGTCTTGGATTCCAGTTTAAATGCTCTAACCAGCATTTTACAGTAAATCTCAGTTGATATGAGCTCAGCACTGATACATGTCACAAAAACAAAGCTGAGTTGCACTTCCAGATCTGACTATGAATCAGCAAGTCGAGCTTGATCCCTGACCCTGTAACAAATCACTCAAGACTGGCACAAGCTGTGGATGACTAGGATCTCAAAGTGAATTACAGTTTCATCCCGCCTTTGCTGACAAGCATGCAATACTTACAAAATACAAACTAAACAAGGAACTCACTGAAAACCATATAGAAAGTGTTAGGTCTTAATATGCCTCACTCTCTGTTAAATACTACTCATAAAACAAAAAACAAACAAACAAAAAAAAAAGTGTTTCCAGTTTACACTAACCAGGTCAAAGATTCGGTTGCACAACCTCAGAACATAAAAAGTTCTTACAATTCTGTGAAAAATACTTGGGGTGGTTTGGGTTCTTTTTTCTTGATGGTTATGGAGAGACAGTTCTGCATTTTCCCAGGCGTATTAGCAGCTGATGCAGCCACTGGATGGTGCAATAACGTAACTCCAGGAGACAGAAAAGTGCTCCTCCCTCTGTTCAGCTATACGGCTACTAGTATGATGAAAGTTAAATGAATTACTAGGTCTGCTAAAAGTCAAAGCCCTCCCAACCTTTTTGTCTCTTCGAGAATGTTTGATTGAATAGACATTTTAATCAAACTCATGAAAAACTATATATATGTCCATTTGTCACATGAAAATTTAGCTTCCAAGGCAACTTTAACAAGCTGTCTTTAGGTTGTGAGGTTTGATATTCATATTGTCATTTGCAGAACTTCTTCACATTAGATCTCAAAGAACAATATCATTAGGAAGAAATTTTCTTCTGTTTTGCTTTGTTATTTTTTGGGGTGTTTTTCTCAGCTCTACAACAAAGTTAACTTAAGGCTTGTTGCGTAGTATCCATTGTGGGCATACAGACATTATCAGGATGCCTTTAATTTTTCCCCAGTGTTGAAAGAGCAAAAAGAGAATGTCTGGCCTAAATAAGTAACAACTGCATTTACACTGGAATAGGGATCTGACTGTGAAGAAATCAGCATATAAGAAACAGGTGTACAAAAAAACAGTGTATGCGAAGCAGCTGGTCCCATTTTGCAGGCAGGTTATTACAGTATATATTCAGCTTTGAAGTTAGAGCTCATTAAGTGAATGGGATAATTTTGTGCAGAGATTTGTCAGTATACACTAGACTTGAAGTCACGTGGAGTCTACTGGCTTCTTCTCAATTATAATCATAAGTATTTTGCAAAAGCCCCACATCCAGATGATTTTGAATCACATGGTTACAGCAAAAGCAGCACCATCATAGTACATAGTTACTGCATCATTATTCAGAAATCTCTGACTTGTTGTATGACTTTTTTCTATATTACAAGTTAATCCCTATAAATAATGACATTATCAGGTCAGTAGGACAGAAGACCAACTGCCTTACCTATGGATTCATTTGGATAATTACATACCTATATCACATCTATAAGTATGTTGTAAAGCATTGTTCTTCATGAATCAATTAATCATTTTATGATCTCCAATTCATCACTGACAGTTATTGCACACTCAGTGAACAGTGGAGGGCTCACAGGGTGCAATAGGAGACTACCTGAATGAAAAGAGTTGTTCTTTGTTCTGCAAAGGGGCAGGAGTGAATGCATGCATGCTCTGAAGGTTTTAGTCAGTCTACTGTACTTGTATTGTAGAGAGATTTAGATCCATCAATCATTCACATGTCACCAGGTTAATACGCGTAACATCTAGAGAATATTCACCATAGTGTTGCTAGCTCACACATACAAGGACACCAATAGGACCACTTCTTTTAGAAGGTATCTTTGTGATGGATAAAGAATAGGTGGAGAAGATGCTGCTATTTGTTAGCAGGCAGGAGAGAAGACTTCACGTGACTGTTGTGTCTGCCAGTAGAAAGCTCTTATAGCTGTCACATTCTTAAGAAACAAATACAATTTTGAAGAAAAAACAAAACTCTCTGATTAGAAACCACCAGTGCCATGATTGTTTTATGTTTTTGCTATATAGCATCTGCTGGCAGGTTACCCACTCCCAGACCTACCCTTTGCAGACAGTATGACTTTTATGCCTTAACGTACACACCAGATGGAGTCACATGTCCAATTGTAAATACACTTCCAGCTCCACTTCAAGCTCCAGCCAAGAATGCCAGCACAAAATCAGTCTCTGTCACCAAGCTAAGAGTCAGAGAAGCTTTCCTAAGCACTTAAAATACCTCCACATCCTCAGTTTTAAATAGAGGTAATTTCACTTGCTTCAATAAAAAACTTCTAACTTCATGCTGGTGAAGAATAAGTGGAAATTCCTGTATGTTGGTGTGTAAGTGGTGTTTACCCTTTAATGTTATAACTCATTGTATTGCCTTGTCTTTTCTACAAACAGAAGCTCTCCCTACCCCTCTACCACTGACACCTACCCCAACAGAATCTACACCACCTCCAGTGACAGGTAATTTTAGCCAATAACATATGTTAATCAATGAGCTGTAGAAGAGCACCTTATTATTTTACTCCAGTGCTACTTATCAGCTTCAGTTAACAGCTCTGGATTTCTCTCTATGGCATTGCCTTTATGCCATATAAATCTGCCTTTTCTGTTTCAGTTCTTCTGTATGTAATCTGTAAAATGGGGATGATTGTGTTTTCCTACGCACAATAAGGTGGCTTTTCTGGATGTATCCATATGCTGATGAGAACATATTCCTTCTTCATTTCTCCAGAAGCAATTTGCAGTATATATGGGGATCCTCACTATTACACATTTGACAAACAGCATCATGACTTCATGGGCACCTGCACCTACACCTTCTCCAAGTTGTGTGAGAACAACAGCTTGCTGTTCTATTTCAATGTGGAAGTGGCCAATGAGCACAGGGGAGGCAACGCTCGCGTGTCCTATGTCCAACATGTGGATGTTGATGTGTATGGCTACACAATCAACCTGGGTAAAATCCGAGTTGTTAAGGTGAGGTTGGAGCCCACTATTTTATCATCAGCAACTCACAGTGTGAATGAAGAAATTGTTGTACAATGACTACAAATTTCCAGCATACATACAGTATTATTTAGAAGGCAGTCAGATATTTAGGAGTAGAGGGAGGGTGGAGTTGGAATTGCAGGGCTGAAAATATAGGCTAAAATTTTGTGCTGTATTGGTAAAAGATTGGTAAAAGATTGGGATAAGAGCTGACACTCCAGCTGGGGTTGGTGGGCTAGCCTACCTTTCCAGCTTGCCCCTCCTGCTCAAGCTTGGTCTTTATGAGGGTATAAAAAGGCCCTGCATTAACTGAGCCCTTGCTGGTGATTATTTCCTGATCCTGTGTGGTAGCCTGTAAAGTTGTATGTTCATCCCTGATTTCTATTAATTCCACATCACTGATAACTTCACTTAACAGCTGGCATTTACTGTAGAGCAGGGCCAGATGAGAGAGTCCTACAGTGATCTGATCACTCTTCTCACACTGATTGTGTCACTTGGCCAATATTTTAAGGCTTCTTGATGACTCCTTTCCATAAAGGGCCAAGACAGCAGACATGTCTGGTTCAAACATCTAATAAATACATAGGTCACCTTACTTCACCCTTCCTTAGAATAAAATGGTACAGTGATTTATGTGAGAGTAGATAAAGGCTTAAATGTTTCCTGAGACCTTTTCTATCTGATTGTAGAAACAGAGTGAACTTATATATCCACAATTATCCAGCAGCTTCTCTTTTATACCTCTCCTCTGTATTTAGTGGTTTTACTATATATGTTTCTGAGTAAACCAAACTTTCTTACATATTTAAGAAAAACAAGTGTTCAAAGTAGATATTCTTTTTAGAAAATTTAAAATAAATTGAAAATTTTACTTGGACACTTCTTATTGTCTGGCATTTCAAAGGTAAAACTTAAAAGACAAAGGGTAAGAAATAAAATAAGCTTTTTCAAAATTTTTCAAGATTTGTCCAGACCTGAAAATTTCTCAGAATCCATTCTAGCTTTTTAATCCAAAATAAAAGATAGGTCTGTAAGCAGTTACTGCTGATAGACCGTGCTAAGCCTTGTACTCTTGCCAGCTGACTCTGGTTCACCAAGACCACACTTGGAAACTACACAGCTACGTTATTATGCCCTCAAGGCCCTAGATTATGTGCCCACATACAACACTCAATTTAAATCATATTTAACACAATGCAAGTTCTTAACGTTCACTGTGTAACTCCTATGCTTAATATAAGGATGTGATCTAAGAGAGTCACCACTAAAAATATTTCTTTTAAAGGGATTATAGTGATTGTCCTTCTCTGTGCCTGCAGGTTAATGGAGTCAGCCAGGTGGTTCCTCTGACTTTGGCACAGGGTGTCCGTATTTTCTTCAGTGGGCAGTATCTTGTGGTTACTACTGAATTTGGGCTGAATGTCAAGTTTGATGGAAATCACAGAGCAGAAATCACTGTACCCAGTACCTGTACATCTAAAATCTGTGGAATATGTGGAAATTATAATGGGCATAAATTAGATTACTTTCTTAACCTGGATGGAAAGATGGAAACAAACTCACCCAGCCTTGGCAACAGCTGGCAGGTTTACAATGACTCCAGGTAGGACTCCATATTAGGCCTTAGCTATTGGTTAAGCAATGATCAGTATTTTAAGCAACTCTTGTATGTGGGCCAAAAATGTCAGGCACATGGGATAAAATATATTGTTGTTAGTGTATTTACTTTATCTATCTGGGTAAAGTTTATAGCAAATTTAACTGTGCTTAAAAAGAGAAAATTTAAATAAAACACTGTAGAAAACCACTAAGATTTCAGTTATTGTTATAGTTTAAGATAATTCTTGAAGATCTTGTTTGAAAACATCTGAAATACTTTACTAATTATTTTATAATTTCACACTATATAGTATAGTATATAATTATAGTAGAGTTTTAACTTCAAATGCTTTTACTTTTTGTTTGCTCTTCCTAGGTATCTTCCATGTAGAAAGCTTCACTTAAAAGAAAGACAAAATACATATTTAGGTTTCTTCTAGGCCTCTCAAAGGTTACAAGGTTGAAATCATATTAAAATCTAAATTTCTATCCACATATTTGAAATGTAAAGCTTTAAAATATGCCATGCTTAGTCTGGGGGCAGTTTTGTTAGGTGTGATTTGAAAAACATCTTAGGTGCTTATGCATCCACAGTTCATCAACTATCCACATCTTGTTTTCCACACTAGGTACTTGCCAGATGATGGCCATACTCCAAATTGCACCGCTGATGAGAAACATATGATCCAAAGCAATGAATACTGTGGTCTGATCACAGATCCCAATGGTCCGTTCCAGAATTGCCACTCAGTAGTTGATCCACAAAGTTTTTCTGAAGCCTGTCAGTATGATCTCTGTGAACTTCATCTGAACAATGCAGCCCTCTGTGAAAACCTTCAGGCTTATGCAGATGTGTGCCAAGCTGCAGGAGTCCAGGTGACACCATGGAGAAACACAACCTTTTGCTGTATGTATCAAAGATTACTGGAAATTACCACTTGTCAGGAGGATATAATTAGGACTTCCTGAAGACAGAGCATTGCATATTTTGAATTCATATAACATTCTGAATCTTGACTGATCAGACTAATTTCAAGGTTACTATAGGTTTGATTCCTTTGAGAAGATTCTAGTGAAAATAGTTAAGCTGCTTTGGATGGAAGAAGAAAATACTGTCTAGTCCATCTTGAAATAGAATTGGAGGCTTTTCCTTT
Source organism: Megaceryle maxima (assembly GCA_024605025.1). NCBI lineage: Eukaryota > Metazoa > Chordata > Aves > Coraciiformes > Cerylidae > Megaceryle > Megaceryle maxima. Next base: position 27,859 of record JANHGN010021732.1, on the reverse strand, counting down.
GAATTCCTCTAGTGTCCCTATATTTTTATTCAGGGGTATTAAGTGTGTCAGGGGCATCTGACTTAGGGGTTTTTTTACCTTCTGAAGAAGATGTGCCTACACTTACGTGTCTTTGAGAGGAAAAAAAATCTCATTTTGCACATGCTTAGATGACACACAAGTTTTAGCCACACTCTTTGCTGAAAGCCTGAGCTGTTTTGTCCTATGTTCCCATCCTCTCTTCCCTGCAGGGTAGCCATGCAACCCGTTAACAGAAGGGAAGCTGCATCGCCTTCTGCAGCAACCTCGGTTAAAAAAAAACATCAAGGTGGATATCTTATATGAGGGACAAGAGCCAGAGCAGATGAAAGTCAGAGATGTAGATGGGGGATAAGGAATCCAGGCAGTCTTGGGACAGTGAGAAAGGAGCTTTGTCTAGGAACTGGAGACATTTAGTGAATAGGCTAAGTGGAGGACCATGGATTTAGAGAAAGGCCATAGAAGCTAGAAATGAAAATGAGAATTTGCTTAGAAGACTACGGAAAAGATGAAGGATGGGTTAAAACTGGCTAGGCAGAGAGACAAGAACAAGGAAGCACAGATTAGGTAGCTGGTCCAGGGGTTGGAGCTTGTTGCTCTTGCACAAATAATGAAATCAGAGCTTATGGGAGGAATAAACCTGAGAAGAACAGAGAAGATGTTTGAAACTCATAATCTGCAGCAGTACAAAGAGAGCAGGATGAAGGAGGAACACATCTGTTGGTAAAGATTAAATAAAAAACATTTCTCAAGCATTCAGACATATATGATAGAAAAAAGAAAACAAAACAAAACAAACAACAAACAAAAACAACAACAACAACAAAAAAACCAAACCCAAAGCATATTATCTTTAGAATAGGATTAAAAATTAAAATACTGTCTGAAAGTCCTGAACAGATTTGCTCTCACCAGAAGCAAAGCAAGAAATGTGAAACAGTGATACAGTGCCCTATGTACCTTCTGCACTGAAGGAAATAGGAGACTAAAGAAAGAGACTTGTCTGTAAACACTGGAATGACTGAAGTTTGATTTCTTTCTGACATTTGTCTGACTGCAGTCTCTAGCTGGAGCATTTTCTCTGCTGGGAACATTACTGAGGTTTTCTCTCGTAGATTCTATGGTTTCTAAGCAGGAGTGAGCCTTCTCTGTACTCTTCTTTCTTCGTAAAGAACTTGTAGGATCTCTCCTATTTGCCTTGCACTTATTTCATTTAATGGACCTGAATATGTTTTTGCCCTTTACCAACCTCAACAACTTATATCCTACAAGTCAGCTCAGTCAAATTTAGTAAGTAGAAGGAAGATAAGAGTAATGTACAATGTATTTGTGTGATCTCTGTTTCCTTAGAAAAGCAGGCTAAAAGTAGAGTGAGAAAATAGGTCATTAAAAACTGAATCACACCGCATAAATGTATAGAAGCTGAAAAAAAATTGTTTAGGAAACTTCAGTTCTGGCATCTTCTCACCTGAAAAAAAGTTGGTGTTTAAAATCTCTAATTAGCTTGGGTATCTACACGTCATGTATGTAACAAGACATAAAAATAGAGCAGATCACTTGAACATCCTGATTATTTAACAAACACTAAAGACCTTGGTGATGTGCAAAAATACAAATAAAAAATCTAGAATATTATTAGAATTAAATATTAGGTGTATAACCTAAATATGGCACATGTCTAGGACAAATAGCTAACATGACACCTCAGCCCAATGCAAGAATTCAGAACATTCATATTCAGGAATATGAGAACTCCTAGGAAATTCTCTTTGATTAAAATGTTATAAAGCCCAAACCTCAAAAGACATTCAAGGGTAGTAAGACAGCAAAGCCATGCATCAAGCTGCCTCAGAACTCAAAGATGTCCCCAAATACTTCAAAACCAAATAGAATACAATATAAAACAAAAACAACTACTACAGTAGGGACAAAAGTTTAATACACAGGTTTCTCTTTTATTACAGAGCAGTAGCCTGCCTGGCCACCAGTCACTACGAGCCCTGTGCTGCAGCCTGCCCTGCCACCTGTGTTGACCCAATAGCACCCTACAACTGCAGCCTGTGTGCGTGGAGAGCTGTGTGTGCGACAGCAGGTACTTGCTGTACGACCAATGTGGGCCCAGCCAGCAGTGTGGGTGCTGCCACAACAGGCAGCTCGGGGTTCTGGACAGACAACACATGCTCCACAAAGTGCATCTGTCCTGCACAGGGAAGTGAAGTCCAGTGTTCTAAGGCCTCATGCCCTGAGGGCCAGTACTGCAGGGTGCAGGATGAGAAACCTGCATGCCTCGAATAATAAATGCCATGTGCATGGTGACACTCATCACAACACCTTTGACAAGCTGATGCACAGCTTCATGGGCAACTGCACCTACACTCTGGCCAAAGTGTGCTCCAACACCACTCCCCTTCCTTACTTCAATGTGGAGGCAAAGAATAAACATCATGGGAAAATCAGGGTGTCCTATGCTCAAGAAGTCCTGGTTGAGGTGTATGGAGAGTACATTGCCGTGGTCAAGAAGGAGAAAAGCCAAGTGCTGGTAGGCATCAGGGCTGGCACAAGAGTGGCACGTGGCAGGGCTGGCTTTTCTTGGCAGGACCTGTCTCCATTGGACATCTCTATTGTCCCAGGCCTAGCTGGAAATCTCTGGTTCCCTCCTCAGCAGAAACACCTGCATACCTGAGACCCACTGTGGCTTCCTCTTTGAGGGCAGCCACTACAGCATGAGTGGAAACCCTGCACCCCTCCCAGGGCACTCCATTGCCTCTACTTTCCTGCCTGATATGCTGACAGTTGGTGTTTGTCTGCACACAGGAAGGCGAGTATTCTGTGAGTAAGAACTCCACTCACTGGTGCTGGTGTAAAGCAAATGGCTGGACAGTTTGCTCTACACTGTCCTGTGGTGAGGACGAGGTCTGCAAGATCCCGAAGGGCAGGGGGATCCCAGCCAACACTCCCAACAAAGGGAGCACAGAACCCCAGAGAGCTGGTAGTGCAGTGGTCTATTCTAGCTAACTAGCCATGCAAAGTTTTTGAGTAAATTCTTCCTATTTTGTCAGAAACAGCCTTGCAGACACGGACACTAAAATCTTACTGCTCCACTTTATATAATGATATCTTAATAATAAAGAGGGGTTTTAATGTCAAAGCCTTTTGCTTATATTTCTTCCTCAACATCTAGTACAGATATGTGATGAGTACAGATTCTTTATGGGTCCACAGACAGGAGGCTGGGTTGGGTTTTGGAATGTTCTTGACTGATGCTGTCACTGTTCTATCTGTGCAGCATTTACCAAGTAAATCAAACTAAATGGGAAAAAAAGCAACTGCAGAAGTCTGGCAAAGATTCAGAAGGAATTATTCTGTCTTTCCTTCTGTCCAGACCTTGCTTCCTGCAGTGCCTCTGGGGATCCACATTAACAATTTTGACCACAGAGTTCATAATTTCATGGGAAATTGCACTTACACCCTCTCCAAAGTGTGCAGCATCTCTGAGAGGCTTCCATACTTCGATGTGTCCACAATGAATGAGCACAGAGGAACCAACACCAAAGTCTCTTATGTGACGTCAGTGCAAGTGGCAGTCTATGGCAACCAGATTTCTTTGCTGAAAAAAAAAAAGTGAATGTAAGAAAATATTTGTTTAGAAGACATGTATTTTTTAACTGACATGCAAATAATGAAATATTTTCTTTGTGGAGTTCATAGAAAACTTTATCTTTTTATTATGTATGTATGTACCTCTTTTAATGAGATGTCTAAGAAATTTTCTCTAAGCGTTCTTTAATTAATTGCAGTTCCCTTGTGCACAAGATCGTATCTTTCACTAACCCATTCTAGCTCTTGGTAGTTGTAGGAGTCCCAACAATCATAGACTAACTTTTACAACTCACTGTACAGGTAAACAGCATCAGAATGAACCTGCCTTTATTTATTGAGAAGCAACATATCAAAGCAGTGGTAGGTATGTTCTCTTGGAAACTGACTTTGACCCATGGGTGAGATATTATGGCAATCACTACGCAGAAGTCTCTGTGACTTCAAATTACCATGATCTGCTCTGTGGTAAGTCATAGGCTTAGTCACCTTTTAGTGAGTTGTGAAGGCTGGTGATTGCTTTAACATTTTTTCTTAGTATGTTATACTTATTCTACACACAAATAGTCCTTGTCAAATGGACTAGAATTTGCATCAGTGAAGAAAACTTGCTAGAATTTTTCTATTTCTAAGAGCTGTTACTTGCAAAATCCCTGGTAACATGCTATCCATTTGGAATGTTGTGAGGTATAACTATAACATTTTTAGCCAAATTAAAAAAACCTCACTTTGCTTCTACGGTTTAAATTTAGGAAGAGTAATGATTTGCATGCATCTACTCAAGAATTCTACAAACATTTTTCTGTTATTTATATTCTAAGGTATTTGTCTTTTGTTGACTGTGAGGAATGCTATACCATTTCATTTCTTGATTTATAAAAACTTGAGGCTGTTTCTAAAGCAGAGAGCAATCTTCAGAATAGCTTACTGTCAACATCCTCAAGCTTTCTTGCTGCTGTTTTCCCGTGCTGTTTTAGGAGGTATTTATACAGCCTGAATGACCATGTTTATATGATCAAAGGGGTGGGAGGAGATAAATAAAAGAAAAACATAGAAAAGAGTAATCAGACTACTAAGGCTTATTTTTACCTACATTTTATTCCAGCTGAGATAGTCAGTGTCTAGATTAAACCAAATCAATGACAAAGATCCAATATGGACAATCCTGAGCTGACAGACAATGAACAAGAAAGAAAACTGATACTTTATCTCCAAAATTCAAATACCACAAAACATTCAGTGTTATCTATCATACAAAACATAGAGGCCTTTGAGTCCTGTGAGAAAGATCAGTCACAAAGGGCACATTCTACCATGTTCTGTAAGAAATTCTGTTGCAAAAAGATAGCAAAATAAGAGTCATAGGTGGCTTATGTAGATAATAGGTAGGTGCTCAGTGGAATTAGTAGTGACCAGTAATTTTTCATCAGCAGTGTTGCTAATGCCTGAACCTGAGCAGACTTAATTGGAACATTCTGAAACCCAGGTGGTTATATGAAATGTACTTCAGGATGGAAGTGGGACTGTAGAAATCACAAGTGCAGTTTGTCTTTTAAGTTTCTGATTATTTTTTTATTTAGATCATCTAAGGTTTTCCAGTTCAATTATCTCTCCATGGGTTTTTCACACTTTCACATCAAGGAAATCCACCTAAGAATATAATGGTGCAAATAACACTATTTGGTTTTTAGTCCAACATTCTACAAGTAGGATCCAAGGAAATGAGCTGGATTTTTTTGAACTGAGTAATTCTTTCATGTATGGAGTGTGATCTAGTTGCATAAGAATTTACAGACTTCTTGCTTCAAGTCCACAAGCCTCTGAATAACAGCTTATGTCAGTGGTCAAAGTCTAAAACACAACTGAGCTCTTATTCTTTTGCCCAGTACACACTGATGTTGCATATATACTTTCCCTAGCTCATTGTTACTTATTTTGCAGCCTGAAGCCTAGGTTTGTTCTACAAGTGTGAATTTCACGTGTACCATGTGTCTCCTTTTACCCTCACAGGTAATTATAATGGTGATCCAAATGATGACAACATAAAGCCCAATGGTGACATTGCAAGTGGTTCCACTGACCCTGGAGAAAGATGGCTTGGACCTGAGAACAATACCATGAATGTATATTGATTTAATCAGTTCTCTGATTGGAAACCATAATTGATTGGATACCATAGCTCTTTTTTCAGCTAAGAATAAGCCTTTGGTTAGCACAGAAGGCATCAAAAAGGGAGTCCATTCAGTGATAGGGTTGACATCAGCTTTTCAAAGAAGCTGGATCAAGTCTGGTGACTGCGATAAAACACACCCTGTTGTGCAGGGTTGTCATGTGTCAGTCTTCTACTGAAAATCTGATAGTAATGGATGTGAAAAACACAGTTGATATTGCTTGCTTTCCCCAGATGCTCCAGTGGGATGGAAGATCAATGTGATCCCGTGCTGGAGAATGAAGCAAAGAAGAACACAGCATGTGGCATGATCACAGACCCAACAGGTACTATGTTGGTAGTTCTGTATGAACCATGTGATGGAGCACTTTATAGCTTGTGTTGTCTCCTCTCTCTAGTCCATAGTTCTGAGCTCACATTTGGAAGTGTATAAAACCTCCAGAGTGAGTGGCCAACAGAAATCTCATAGGTGTTTGGTCAAGATATGTCAATCATTCAGACAGCGTCAATGTGTCTATGAAGTTTATCTGAGGATGTGTGCAGGGAGCCATAGCTGCTCTGTGCTTTGTAGTGACTTTCACTTGGCTTGCTAAAAGAAAAAATTCAGAAGGCCTTGTCATTGCATGTATTAGAGAAACTTTATCTGAAATTCTGTACGTGTTCCCTGCACCGCACAGCCCCTGCAGTTGTCTAGAATTAGTGGCTTGCATAGCCAGCAGCTCTTAATTTATGTAAGCTATGTTGTATCAATCATTCAAAAAGAAGAAAGTCCGATTCAGAGGACCAAGTCTCATTGTGCATGCTCCATTTCAAGTGTTGATTTAACTTAATAAAAAAAGTTAGCCTGGAGCACTTGCAATATATTTGCCATGACAGAAAATAGATGGTGGTACTGATCTTATAATTCCCAAACTTTTTTCTACTTTTCTATATATCTCTCTTGATTTACACAAGAATCTTTGAGGATTGTCATACCAAAGCACCTGCAGAAAACTTCTTTGAAAACTGTGTTTATGACGTGTTTCACTGGTGGACAGGCAACGTCCTTATGCTATGGACTGCAGGCTTATGCTGTCATGTATCAATGCTGGGATATGCATAGAGTGGAGGAATGCTACTCTTTGCGATGAGTATTGTGACATCTATTCTGGATTTAAACTTCAAAGGTGTGCACATTCTCCTCTACCTTTTTCATGCATGTATTTCATATAATGTTTTGAGAATAGTCTATCTTTTGTCATGCCTTAAGCCTGCTTCAGTTTCAGTACCATTCCAGTATTTGTATAAAATACTGATTTTCAAGAACATTTAGATACGTGCAGGTCTAATCCTTAAAGTTTAAATAATTTACTATTATTTTCTTGGGAAAGTTTGATTATATTCAACTGTATCTTATGTGAGCTTCTGCACTGAGATATAATTACTGTTTTGCTCCACTGAAAATCTGCCATCTTCAATGTAAAAGGAGCTGGTAGTCCTCCACAGACAAATGCTTATGATGGTTTTTCATTAAAAAAAATAATTGCAATAAAAGACCTTGAGAAACAGCTGTTTCTAGGAAGCTTACAAGTATTTGTATATAAATCAAAGAAATAAGTATTCTCACTTCTCTCCTGATTAAGTCTCTTCAGAATGACCTTATGGGAAATTTCATATAATGAACTCATATTGCTTAGAATAAAGCTTTCCAGGGTTCCACTGGTGCTGATTTTATGCACCACGGACCAGTTTTATGCTTGCCAGACATCTTCTAAAGGAGTCTTATATTCATGAAGTACACACCTGGAGAGGGAAAAAAAAAAGTCCTCTAAAGTTCAACTGCACTGTGAAAGGTGCCCATCTGACTTACCATGGCACCCATCTTAGCAAAGCCATCCATTTCACATTTTCACAAGAAAATCCTTTGTATGCAGCACTCTCCAGTGTCACACTTTCCATCAACAATTTTGAATATTTTCAGGACCAAACAGTGAAAGCATCAGAAAATGTTTTATCATCATTTTGCCCTTTTGAGTGATCTTATTTTTTCTTTTTCTGTCTAGCAATGCCCTGTCCTGGAGGCAGCATATACAAGAGCTGGAGTACCAGCTGTCCCTCTGCTTGTTTGAGCATCTCAGCAGTCGACTCTTGCAGTTCCTTACTGGTGAAAGGTTGCTTCCATAAGGAAGGCTATGTTTTGATTGGAGACAAATGTCTGCCAGAAAGCAGCTGTTGTGTTGATGAAAAAAACCAGTATCACCAGACAAGTTACTTCAGACACTTAAAGAAAAAAAAATAAAAAAAGGAAAGAATAGAGGATCACATTATATAAACCATAAGAAAAAAATTTTAATAACACTACACAATTATTATTTACAGCATTAACAATAACAACATAGACTCGCTTTGCCAGCTTTCTTGATCTGTAAGCTCTGTGACTATAATTACCCAAATAATCATATATCATGCACATTCAAATACCAATAATTTGATTATCCCTTATGGTATTACCTTCCAATTTATCTTATACTATAAACTTCTACAATCTTTTTCCTGCTCAGCTGGATGAAAGCTGGTTCACCAGTTATCCCTGCACTGAACACTGCACCTGCAAAGCTAATAACACCATTGTATACACAGTCCTGGGAGTGTGGAGTTCGAGAGGAATGTGGTATTCAGGATGGTGTGCTGGGCTGTCGTTCCAATGGTTAAGTCCTGCCTGAAAATGGTTCTTAATGTCAATTCTATAATTAGATCTTTCTTCTCCTTCTAGCTTTATTACAAATACCTTTTCATCTGTGATGGCAAAGTAGTACCAACTGACTGCTGCCAGTGCTAAGAGATGAAGAGACATGATGACCTGTCTTGCAAGCACAGATCCCCTTCTGTTGTAGTGGATAGTGGCAAAAATGGATGCTGTCCAAAAGCTTGCAAGGCCACTTGGGTTCTTTTTGTCTTGATAAATACAAATTCAAGTACCACATCACCAGTGCTGCAAGCTCCAAATTTGGGAATTATTGAGAACTGCATTTCTGAGAGTCTAGGTGATGGCACGTGCATTAGGTATGTATGTATATAGATGCAAATGTACTTATTTTTATATTTACACTTGGATTTATAGATATAATTATGCATTTTTACATAGCTTAGTAGAAAAGCCCTGTATTACTCTCAACTACCATAAATTCTATCTACAACAGCGTATAGAAATTTATAAAAAAAGATACATTTGTTGTCAAGTTTCCAGTTTGTACATAATTTGCAAATTAAATTTAGAAGACATTTCCTAGAAATTTCTTATTTTCAAATAAATGCCATTGGCATGAACCCAACATACCTCTGTGAAATTTTGTCCACAAAATAATGATCAGGATTAGGTTGCTACACTAATTGAAACATCTTTGGCCAGATGAATCCATGGCGAAATCCAGTCCGAAGCTGTTAGATCATTTTTTCACCTTCAGGCCAAGCAACATGTCAAGCAGCAGGAGATCCCCATTATTTCACTTTTGAGGGGGTGATGTATACTTTTGTGGGTACCCGCACCTACATCTTGGTTGAGGTTGTCAACACCAACGGTGTCATTCCTATAACCATCCTTGGCAAGAATGAAGACAGAAGACTAAGAGGGACCACATGCCTGAAAGCAGTCTACAAAGATGTGCATGGTGTACAAAACACCCTTGAGAAAAGCCAATGAATCCTGGTAGGTGGTAGTGCTCTTTATTCAGTCAAGAAGTATCTTAAAATTAGTTCACTACAGTAGCTGTAGGGAAAAGGATCTTTATGTTCCCTAATAAATATGTACATGTATGCTTAATACTTATGGGCACCTTCATTAACTGGGGATCATGGGAAAATATAATTTCTTACTAGTGCTCAAGGCTTATGGCTTGGGGTTACTGTTCTATTGGCTGTATCTTGGAGTTGGAACCCAGAGCCTCTGGACTGGAGAACTGTTGCCTGAACTAAAGAATGGGGTTCCCCACTTCAATGCTCTTGTCAACCCAATCACCTGTAGCTAGCTAACAAGAGCAGAGGAAAAGCAAGTCATGCTCTATTGGTCTAGGATATCACGGGGACCCGTGGCAGTACTGAAGGCAGGGAATCCAACCTATGGGTGGGTAAGAGCTTGCTCACTACCAGGGATCTTTCCAGCTCCCTGTTAAAGGCACAGTCCTGCCCAGCTCTCCTCAGCTAAAAGGCTGATTCCATTGTTGGAATATGCAATAGTGAAAGTATAAACGAGATACATCTGTCATAGAGAAAACTTCAGCACTGCAAGAAATATAGATTATGAGCAGAAAAGTTTCCACGGAAGAATGCTCATCCTGACAAATGACATGTCTCTTCAGATGAACAATGAGAGAGTCTACACTCTACTGGAGAACCGGTTGTGAGGCGTGTCCATTGGATATGTTGGCAGATTTATAGTTGTGGAAACTGACTTTGGTGTGATAGTGAAATATGATGGCAATCACCATCTGGAAATCACCCTCCCACAGTCTTATTTCTCAAAGGTAAGATTTAGTATGTAAACATCTGGCACTGTTTCAAAAACGCTGCTTTGTGCATTTACTTTTAATTGCTTTTATTCCCGTGTTTTGCTATTGCATCTTTCTTTGTAGCTGTACTGTAACACATGACTTTTTTTCCTTTCTATCTTTCTTCCTTCACAATGATTTCCTTGTGTTCCAAGGGGATAGTTAAAGAAAATGACCTGGCTAGAGGAATACATGCAGCTTATAGAATAAAACACCTTGAAACCTTAGGGAATCACAGATTTATTACAGTTCCTGTGTTATTTCTCCATGGGTGCAGTCAAAGACTAGTAGGCATGTCTGAAATGTCTAGCATGAGATCGGTTGTTGGTGGTGATATGGTCACACCGTTTCATACACAATGAACAAAAACTTACTGGGGAAGCCGATGTAGAACAGATTCTGCTTTGAATTAATTTCTTGTTCATTTGCAGGTACATGGCATGTGTGGTAACTTCAATGATAATTGTGAAGATGATTTGTCCTTGCTCAATGGTACACTTGTCACTGCCTCACAGTTTGGAAATAGCTGGAAAGTGGTGGAAGACAGTGATGAAGGGTAAATGCAACTTCTTTTCATACCTCCCATCTTTCTTTGGAAAATAATCTCCTTTCATTTGTTTTGACTGTTTGCTACTTTGTAACATACAAGAAATGTACATGAGACCTTCCTCTTCTTGAATTTGGAGATCAAAAAAACAGCCATCACCACAGGAAACCACTGCAGAGGCCAGAGGGAAACCACAGCCACTCTGTTGATCTACATACTCAACTGGAGAATCAGGCTTCAGGGCACTCCCTCTGTTTAGACATAGCTTCTGTTTATTTTACCCTGCAAACACCTAACGCAGGATGATGGTGTTGGGGAAGAGCAAGGGCCAGTTGCTCCCTAAGTGACAGGGAGCCAAGTGTGATAACACAGCTGAGAGAACAGTGGCCTGACCAGCCACGGCCCATCCCCTACTACTTGAGCAAGAAAAACAGGGCAGGCCCAAGGGTGGAAACCAGGGTCACCACACACAGTTTACAATGACAAGACAGGTCCAAGTTCAAGATGAGAAGTCAATCCTCTAGTCAGGGTCAAGTTCAGTGAGAGTACCAAGAGTCAGACACAAGTACAGTGATTGCCAGGCAAGCCAACTTCTGCCTAATCTCTCATTCATAGACAGAAAGAAGACTAGTCTCTGGAGTTATTTGTTGAATACCTTTCAGCGGAAAGAAATTTCTAGTTTCAGTCTCTGTCTTTCAAACTTAAATGCAGCTGTGTCTGTGCTTTCAAGCAGTTGTTTATCAGATTTAAGAGATTATGATCCTCCTTGTACTGCTGAGAATAAACCAGTCATTGAAAGCCAGTGCAATGTCCTAAAACCAGACAAATTCAAAGCATGTCATAACCTAGTCAAGCCTGAAGACTTCATACAGATCTGCATCTATGACATGTGCCAGTATAATGGCATGAAGTCTGCTCTCTGTGACATAGTTCAAGTCTATGTGGACACCTGCAGGAATCATGGAATCCCCATTAAATGGAAGAATAGGAGGTTCTGTTGTAAGTGCACAAGCAAGTGAAAAAAAATTAAATTTGAATGGCTGATATCATGAAAAAAAAATTAGGAGTATTAGGTGAGTATTAGTACATGGCTCTTAGTTTCATTTTAGCAATGCTAGCTTCATAAATCTAGCCTTTATGCTACAGCCCCAAAGGTTGAACCTGTCAGTGACACTTCTTGAATCTTTCATGAAGAGGTGCAAAAAACAGATTAGTGAAGAGTGACTCATCCAGTATCTTCACCTCTGCCATGTTTCAAGGCCACTCTGGCCTCCTACATATACAATTCCTACACACCTAACTTTGAGCTTTGTATGAAATCAGTTGATTCATCCCCATATTCATTATTCATCCATCATCAGTCACAAAACTGTCAAGGACCTGACAGTTGTCTTTAGTTCTATAGTGGTACCTAATGTGTAAAGGTAGATAATGCCCCCCTCAAAGTCCCTCTTAAGCTGTAAGAAGAACATGAAGGTATCTTAAGCCAAATAGGCTGGGCCAATGGCTTCAAAGCATATATCCCGATTCTTAACATAAGTCCAGTTTTGTCCTCACTCTAGAATTTGGTTGGGCAGCCTGTTCTACCTTGTTAGTAGTTGCCTGACTTTCTGAGGTGCTGCAACCCTGCAGATCCCGTTCATCTCAGAACTCGATGCCCCTGAAAATCAGGCCATGGATATTCAGATGATGAGTAAAGCTGAGAAGCTAGCACTGGCAAACAAACCCTGGGTAAAAACAGAATTCTATGACAATATTCAAGGCATATGGACATGGGGAGAGCACCCATGTATTGAAAGGATTGTGTAGTTCAGCTGTTAGAGTTAGCGGCACTAAAAAGTGCTATACAAGCAAGATGCAGCCATGCTAGCCCAGAACACAAGCAGATAGCAAAGAATAACTTACTGTGACAAGCAGTCGGGTACCTGTTTATTGCTCATTCATATATGAATACCTCACATTAGCAGCAGCTGCACAACAAATGACCCAATCTTCCCAATCATGTGGCTGGGGGAGGGGCATTATCTGTTCTCCTGTCAGACAGATACAGGCAAATGGAGCTAGGTCAGGCAGAAAAGCGGCTGAAAATAAACCACAAAGGTATTGGAAATGAACCCTTTCTCATGCTGCACACAGGAGCTGCCTGTTTGATATGTGTGTGGCAGGAGATGAGGATGCTCCCTTATGTCACAGTCTGGAGGAATACGTGCTGGCTTGTCAGCAGCAAGGAGTCAGCATGGAAGGCTGGAGGCAACAGACAGTTTGCGGTAAGCACAGGAAGAACCATATAGGAAGTGTGGTTTCTGCTTAAAGGACTCTCAAAATCTGAGATTTGAGGCTTTTCCTAGACACGCCATATATCAGTGTTTCCCAGCAAGTAAAATCATGTCGATTCACACTTCAGTAACTGTTCACAGTTTAGCAGGCACACTTGCTTTTCTGGCCTCTCTTCTGTGTCCTATGTTGACTTTCACATTAAGACCCCAGCTTAGAAAGCTGCTTAGGAAAGCAGAGCTGTCAGTTCCCCTGTTGTCAGTTTTGTGAGAGAAAAAAGTATCCCCATTCCCAGTTGGACAAAAAAAAGTTAAAAATTTTGAGGATGAACACAAGCCACAAATCTGAAGGAAAACCACTTCATTCTCTTTCTAAATCTATAAAATATATTAGTTCTCTTTTTTGACTGTAAAATTTTAAGATAAAAAATATTCAGCTGAAAACTCCAAATCCTTCAGGCTACAAAATACTGAAATACAACTTGTAATAAACTCAAACCCTTTTTCCCAAGTTGTTGGGTTTTTTTCCACATTGGGAGATTGATCAAACCATACTTGCCCTGCATCACCCACATTAGATGACACAGTTCCCAGAGTTGTGAAACAGCTGTGGTACTTGCAGGGATGGCTACCTTGAATGTGTGAGAAGCTATCTGAGATCAGTGAACACCAGGAATGAGAGCAGAGCACACAAATAGCTTTGATGATGCATTTCCTGACTTTGGAGTGCTTTGCTTACAACTTTAGTGCTATTAGGTATGTATGCACATCTCTGTGTATATGTGTTCATCATATTGCCTCTTACAAAATGGTAATGTCCTCTGGATATCAAAGGGCATTGGGTAAGCAATGCACAGCAGCCTGCTATAACTGGACTTCTTATTTTTACAGGAATATCATGTGCTGCCAACAGCAAGTACAGTTCATGCATGTCTGCATGCCCAGCATCCTGCAGTGACCTGACTGGTCCCTCTGAGTGTGAATCACCTTATGTTGAAGGCTGTGAATGTCTCCCTGGCTATGTTCTTAGTGATTTTTGACTGTGTGCCTTACAAAAAAATGTGGCTGCACATACCTTGACAAATACTATGAGGTACAGCCTCTTAGTACATCAGGCAGCTCCCACAGCACCAAACTATTTTCTTCTGCTAATTATTTTTACAATCATATCATTCTCCTCTGCATGTCATTTTGCATTAGAAATAAAAAACAATTGTTTCTTAAAATTCTAGTCTCTGGAGGAAGAGAAGAGAGTAGATCATTTGGTCTGCCTCTGAAATTCTGCCCGCCAAAATACTCAAGGCAGGCACTTGGAGAAAGTGTATGATTACATTCTGACCTCAGTGTTAATTCTCCACCTTTATTACACTGCATAATAGCCTCATAGGCTCTAAAGTTTACAGCACATCAGTTACAGAGAAATTCTCTCAGGACTGGGGTCCCTCTCCTCTCTCTGAAGAACAGTATAGACAGGGTGGGAAGTCTGTAGAGTTGGCCATGACATGAAGAGACCCCCAAGCAAGTCTGTATTCTGAGGAACACAGATAATCCTCCATTGTTGCTGTAGGATAGAACAGCTCCATAATCTCACAGATTTCTGGTTTTACACTGTGGATAGGTGGCACTTGCCAGAAAAAATGGCACATAGCATTTCCACATTGCCTTGGAGGCATGATGCCAGAAAGAGTTAGATGTTGTTGGCTGCACATGCACCCTGCCTGGGGCCGGGATCTCATATCCCACACATTTATTTTGCCCTCTTTTTTGGGTCATCCTTGAGTTTCAAAGAGCTGGATTAATAAGATTTTTTAATTTTATTTTATTGTTTGTTTGTTTTTTGTACAAACTTGTAAAAAAAAAATCTGTCCTGTTGCCATTCAGCTGGAAGGAATCGGAGAGAGTAGCATGGGGCTTCACTGCTCAATTCATCATTTTTCTGGCTTTTCTCTGGTATTTTTAAATTAAATTGTTGTCTTCCAGATTGGAGAAATATTCACTACTGATGACTGATCTCAGAGATGCCAGTGCCCAGAAAGCTCCACTGTCTCCTGCTCTAACATAGAGTGTGGATCTGATGAAATCTGTGGCATTTCAAACTTGAGTGGTGGATGCTACAGGAGTGAGTCAACCACTATCACATTTTCTTTGATGCTAAGAAGTCTTGACTTAACTGCTTACAGGACATTACCATGTGGGGGATAATTGCAAGAGTGTGCACAGAAGAAAACCATACTGGGGATCTTCCTCTGATGTTTCATTGTAGAAACAGTGTTTCTTTCCCTTATTCCTGATGTCAAGTACAAGTAGTGTGTCTTAAAACACAGGGGATGTCCAGCATTAAGGGTCAGTGTAATCTAAGGAAGAACAGTTATCTCAGGGTTGGATTATCTGAAACTCTGAAGAATTTCTCCTTCCTTTTTGCTAGGTGGACCATGTATGCCAAATCCTTGTAAGAACGATGGAGTTGTTTCTGAAACTACCAACAGCACCTCTCTCCATTTCTACTGTGAATGTTCAGAACTATACACAAGACCAAGCTGTGAGGATGAAAAGATAGGTAATAAAACCATTTTGGATTTCATTGTCTGCATTACACACACCACTTTCAAAAACGGGTGTCATTATGGAGAAGATTGAGCTTGTTCTTCATTTCCATGCTGTTAGCAACCCAGTGGGAGAGAGTCTGTGCTCATCCATACAGAAAGGAGTCAGATCCTCCAGTGGAGAAGTGCTAGAAGGCATGACAGCAAGGCTCTGTAGAGTATACAGGACCTGGGTCTGACACCACTCTAGAAAGCAACATTCATCAGAGAACACAGTATAAACGAAGCAGACAGGCAAGGGTTGAGAAAAAATTTCTGCTCACAGTATGGTTAGCTTTCACTGACAGGGCTCTTATTTCCACTTTAGCTGAAGATCCTCCCTCGGAGAATCCTGAATACCATACAATTGCCATCATCATTGGAGTTGTGGCAGGTGTGTGTGTTATTGTCTTTATCATCTCCTCTACAGTGTCTCTGTGCAGGTAAGGCTAGTCCAGCTTTGCCAAGACTCAAATACCCCTTTTACCACCTGTAAACTTCAGAACTCTCATTAGTCACATACCTGCAGGACCAGAAAGGAACCATGGCATTCAGGATCTCATTTGAGGAATGTGAACTTTTTATACAAGAATGGACACATTCCATTTCCTTTACACAGGGCATATGTATCACTATTACAAAACCTGGGCTTCTCCAAAATCTGATTTCATTCATGCTCACACCATCATTTGACCTCTCATTACAGCTAAGGATAAAAATTTGAAATGGTTGTTCCTTTTTTTTTTTTTTTTTCCGTTGTAGAGACAGAAGAGAAAGATGGATACAGTTGTGACATCAAGGGATTCTTCTTTGAAATTGTCCAGGGATGTACCACATGGCAGAGTACACGAACAAGATTATGACTGCATTGTGAACACTGCATTTGATCAAAATGAATCCTAAAGTGTATAGCTATAGTTAAAAATATTTTTCCAATTCATTTGTATTACTTTCTGCTCTTGTATTTTAATAGTATTTCTAGTACTTTGAGAAGAAATAATAATAAATAAACCATTACCTTTGCTGAAAATCTTTGAAATTTTTCATCTAAACTATCTCTCAGACCTCATGTTGTAGACCAAATTGAAATATACCCTAATCACATAAGAGACCATGTTGTCTTTGGAGGCCATTTGGAAAACACAAAGTCCTTAGAGAATTTGGCAGCACAAGTGTGCTGCACACCATCATATACACACCTCTGGCAGATGTACAAATCATAGGCTGATGCAGTCAGAATTAATCATAGCATCCCAGGCAGATCTTCATGAGATCGTCTTACCCAAATACATCCATGGGGAGGGATTTAGCTGACTGAGCCAGACACAGTTTTTACGCCTTTTCTGGCAAGAGACATCCCAGGAGGGAGAGAAATAAAAGGCACTAAGCTCATCCAGTGACAGGTGTAGTAAAAAGGATGGCCCCCATTTTCCCACTTGGGAGTCTTGGCTTGAAAGAAGGTATTGTTTGAAGGAGAGCTGCCTCCTTGCTGTCAGGGTGGAGTACACAAGAAGTAGAGTTGTCATCAGCCCCCGCCTGTGAGGGCTAAGCAACAGCGTAAATTAACAAAAACTTTCTGAAGAATGAGATCCTGTCATAGACTCTCCTTAGGGTCTCTGAAAACACTGAAGCTGCCACACCGATGAATGTGGGTAGACATCTGCATCTGCCCAGTCCCAGACCATGCTAAGGACACCCCCTACAGCAGAAGACCAACAGTCTTTGTGAGATGGCCTAATAACATGCAGTGTGTGAGACACCCACCCCCTGACAGATCACTCACAAGGCTCACGAGACCAAGGCACTGCCTGGGCCTTGTCCAAGCCCTGAACAAATTTCCAGTGCCATGTGTGAAACTTTGAGACATAAGGAATGCACCATTAAGGTTTCTCTGATGCTTTTCCGATTCTTTGCAGGATCATTTCTGATTATGGTGAGGAACAGTATGGGCTTCCTGTTGTTTCTGCCACGATGCTGGTTATTACTTATTTACCCTTCCTCCCTTCCCTTGTATCCATAAATTTGTTGTGTGCTGTTAGCCAGAAATGTATTTGTAATTCCGTGAACAGTTACGTAGATAAAAAGGATTTTATTCTAGCCCATTCAAGAACATGCCAGCTGCCCATACGTGCACGGCACAGCTATTTTGGAGAGGATGTGAATGGAAAGGGGCTTTCAGCCTCGTAACATAATGAAAATGAATCAGTGTGAGAGACCTACTCATGTGCAAATGAACTGTCAACCCTATGCTGGAATTTCACCGCAATTATAGAAGCATCTTTCCTGCGTGCTCAGTGGCAGCTCCCTATTGCGCTCTCATGCTTGTTAACGGCGTGATTCTGTTAGTGCTGAGCGGTGCTGACCACACTCACCTCTTGGAGTCAGTGGGGTCACCGGCCAGTTTCAACCCTGCAGGAACCCAGCTTGAGTTCTCCCAAACAACAGGGCCCAGCTGAGCCCAGGTGAAGCAGATTTCCGTGTTTCCATGGATTTATGTTTTTTATTTTTCCAACTCCATAAAAATCGCTTTGGCTTTCCACTGCAAACCTTTGCAAATACTTCAGACTTGAAACAGGGGGTGATAAAGAACTGCAATTCAGTGCTCCACTGAATTAACTATTTCATGTCAATACAAGCCAGAAAGATGCAAATCTTCTGCTGCTGTGATCCTGCTCACCTGGCTTTTGAAAGGCTGGGCTCTAAATAGGCTGCTTAGTTCAACTCGCCCAGGGAGCAGTTTTGTTGTTAGGGTGCTCTCCCTTTTCACACACTGTGCCGGCGGCAGCCAAGGAGCCGGCCGTGCCTGCTCATCTGTGCTCACCCCTCAGCAAACAGGGCTTTTGCTGGGCACGGTCATGAGATTTCTCTGATGTCTTAAAGGAAATTCCTGGGCCACAACACGAAAAGCCATCCTGAAAATCTCTGCCCTAAAAGGACCATTGAGGTTTACTGTGAGCTCCACCTCCTTTGCTTCTCTTCAGCAAAGCAGTAAGACGGCAGCATCCCCTTTCCCTCTCGAAAGGTTTCCTGATGAGGGATGCTCATCTCTCCCCCCGGCCCCGCAGGACAGCTGCCGCCGCTCACGCACACCGGAGCCCATCCCCGTGGCTGCCGGGGCCCCGGGAGCCGTGGCAGCGGCTCCCAGCGAGAAAGCGGCGGCGGCCCGTCATCCCTGGGGGCAGGGCGAGCTTTTCCACCCGAAGGGCGGCTTTGGCAACACCCTGCGGAGCGGAGCAGAGCGGCTGCTCGGCGAGCAGGCAGCTCTCCGGGGATCGTGTAAGTGCGGCCAGCCCGGAACCCGCCCGGCCGGGAGGAGCCAGGACCCGACCCAGCTTCCGCCGCTGCGGCCCCCCCCCCCACCTCCCCCGGGGCGGCAGCCTGGCCACGGCAGCAGCGGGACGGGCGGAGGAGTGCTGGGGGTGAGCGGGGAGCTGAGAGGGGGCGAGGATGCGGGGGAGCTCCGGGGGTGGGAGCAGGCGTCTGCCAGCAGGATTGAGGGAGGGGATTCTGCTCCTCTGCTCCGCCCTGGACAGACCCCCCCTTCAGTGCTGCGTCCGGCTCGGGAGCCCTCAGCACAAGACAGGAACCCGTTGCAGCGGTTCCGGGGGGCACCGCAAAGATGATCGGGGGCTTGAACTCCTCTGTTGTGAGGACAGGCTGAGGCAGTTGGGGTTGTTCAGGCTGGAGAAGAGAAGGCATTAAGACCTTATTGTGGCCTTTCAATACTTAAAAGGGGGCCTATGAGAAAGATGCGGACAATCTTTTAGCAGGCCCAGTTGCTACAGGATTAACGGTTTTAAACTAAAAGAGGGTAGCTTTAAATTAGATACAAGGAAGATTTTTTTTTTACAGTGAGGGTGGTGAAGCACTGGCACAGGTTGCCCGGAGGGGTGGTAGATGCCACATCGCTGAAAACATTCCAGGTCTGGTTGAACAGGGCTCTGAGCAACCTGACCTAGTTGAAGTTATCCCTGTTCACTGCAGGGTGGGGGTGGACTAGCAGAACTTTAAAGGTCCTTTCAGCCCAAACCAGTCCGTGCATCTAGGATGTTCCCCACCTCCGGGGAGGGGGGTGTTGTGCCGCAGGGGTGTCGGCGGCAGGCGCGGGTCTGCTGAGCTCACGGGGTGTGCCCCATGGCCTGGGGACGGGTTCGGCACCCTGGGGAAGCTACGACCCTCCACCGGACCTAGCCCGGTAACCGGCACAAGCAGAGCCCCGAAAGGAGCACGGCCGGGAGGGGCCCGGCGGGGTCGGGGAGCGGTGGGAGCAGCCCAGCGGCCCCGGGGAGAGGCCATGCGGAGGGGTGAGCCGGGGCCGGGCGCTGCGAGCTGGATGCCAGCCCGTAATGGCTTCACCCTTCGCCTGCAGCGCTTGCCGGGAGGGGCGGCGACAGCGTCGCGCGGGTGGGAGCGGCTGCCCCGAGCCAGGGCCCTGCAGAGAGGGGCACCAGAGCAGCGGCAGCCCGGGTGCCACTCGACGATGCTCCACATGCGGTATAAGCGCGACACTGCCAGGCCCTAATCCCTGCCCGCGATCCCCCAGCAGATGCCCCGTGCACAACCCAGACCTCCCCTCTCCACTGTGCCGTGCACTGAGCCTGCCCAGGAAGGGCATGTCCTGACCTCACGCTCTTGAGATGGCAGCTATTGAGAGCTTCGGCACCACCCACCCTGGGGACCCTGAGCCCGGGGACCTGATCGAGATCTTCCGACCAGCTTACCAGCACTGGGCCCTCTACCTGGGGGATGGGTACATCATCAACGTGACGCCCGTAGGTAAGGCTTGACAGGGGGCAGAGTGGCTTTTGGGGTGACCTTGGAGTCCTGTCTCCCTCCATGAGCTGGTGGTGGACCCTGTGTGTGTAGGTGGTCTTTTCAGGAACCAGCCAGAAACCCCTCTGAGGTCTTGGAGGAGCCAGACAGGTCTGCCTGCATTATCCTGTCCCTGCCTTCCCCAGATGAAGGGCCCCCAGCCACGTTCGCCAGTGCCAAGTCAGTGTTCAGCAGAAAGGCCCGGGTGAGGATGCAGCTCCTGAAGGACGTGGTGGGAAACAACACCTACCACATCAACAACAAGTACGATGGCACCTATGCTCCCCTTCCAGTGGAAGAGATCATCCGGCGTGCTGAGAACCTCATCGACCAGGAGGTGTCCTATGACCTGCTCGGCAACAACTGTGAGCATTTCGTGACACTGCTCCGCTATGGCGAGGGTGTCTCTGACCAGGTAAGTAAGATGGGGTAAGCCCCTGCATGCTGCACAGTGTACCATCTTGCTGCTCTGTGAGCCCCCGGACTGGCACACAGCCTGCAGACTGCATGGGTACAGCAAAACCCCAGGCATGGGGTCCGAAGAATCACTGCCTCTGGACTCACCAGAGACCCTGGACCAGAAGGTTCACTACTATCTGTTTGCACCCTGACAGTACTCTCTTACTGAATGCCTAAGGATAAAACCCGGGTGTTACCCCTTCTGCTTCTGGGGCCGGTCTCTCTTACTCATTTATTTGCCTTGATTATCTATCTCTGCCTGCTCTTCATTAGCATGCCTGGGGATAAAAAAAAAAACAAAAAGCTTATCGTGTTTCCATCCTGTATTTTACTTCCCCCTTGCAGGCCAACAGAGCCATCAGTGCCATTGGGTTTGTCACAGCTGCTGCTGGTGCCTTCTCCTTGCTGGGCTTGCTCCGGAGCAGATCCAGAGAGACACAGTATTGATGGGCCACTGGGACAAGCTTGGAGCAAGGCCGGGAGCCCTCTGCCAGGAGGGACCTGGGACAGTTTGTGTTCACAGCTGCCCCCGAGACTTACTAACAACTGTGTCACCCTTGCTGAGAGCAGCACTAGCCTGTTTGCCACATCTGCTTTTATTTAATTGCCTGTGATGATTTTTTTGTGGTAGTCTGGGAGCACTTGCAAGCAAATTCTCCATCTTCACACCGTCATTGCTCTGCTGAGGGCTGGCACAGGCTTTCTACACACATCCTGGTTTTATCATCTACAGCCTGTGGGCTCTTCCTGTGTACAACCTATTTTAACTTTAACTTATTATTTTTTTTTCAATCAAAAGTAATATAAAAGTATTGATGAAGGTTTAGTGTGTGTCCTCCAGCCGAGGGCCTGTTCAGGTGGAAAACCCCCGGTTCCCAGGTGTGCAAAAGAACAGAGAAGGCACGTGGTGCCTAAACTGAGCTGCTCCTGCGAGGGTAGGAAGCAGGAAGGAAGGGCAGGCCTTACAGGCTGTATCCCTCAGTGTTTTAAACTAGTGCTCTATTTTTAGCATGATAGTGTTTTCCTCCATTTTCTTCTGCCTGGAAAATGTCCCTTTCCCTGGCTCCTTTGACTCCCTTTGGGAGCAGAAGACCCCTAGTTTGCAGGGGTCTGATAAAAAACCCAGCTAGCTTTTTCTTTGGCAGCTGTTTGTTCCAGAACGGGGCCACTGTGCCACTCTTCATCCCTGTAAGTGCAGTAATTTTTGGCACTGGACCTGACCAGGCTTACTGAGTGATCTTTGAGATCCCTTCCAACCCAAACACTTCTATGATTCTACTTCTTGGGCTGCCAAAGCACTGAGTTTTAAAGAAAGACCACCATGGATTGTGAGGGCAGCCAGGAGCCCTATGTCCCATCTCCAAATCTACACAGCCCCAGTATTTCCTTGTCACGAAGCTAATGTGTGGCTTGTTTCAGAAGAAAACTGTTTTGGAAAAGTGTGGTTTATTACTCTTTACCAGGAGTTACCTGGCTTCTGTGTTTGGAACCATGTTATTTGCAGGCTGAATGTAAAAAATTAAATCCTGTGTTGATTTTGCCACAGGCAACTGCCTGGACTGTAAGCAGTGATGAGAGCAAAACAGCTGTCTGTAAGAGGCTTGCTATTTTTGTCTGCTCTTAACATGTACATAACAGGATCAGAAGCTTTTTTTAAACATCAGTTGTTTCAGTGTTTGAAATAACAAAGCCAGGACTTCTGGTTGTATTTTGTAGTGCTCTCTGTTACTACATTTAAATAAAGTTATTGGGTTTTAATATGGGTAAACATAATAAAACTGAATCTGAAAGTCCTTTTCTGCTTCCTGCAAATGTAATCAGAAGTTCTTTCATGGCTAGACTGATTAGGTGGTTGAACAACTTGAAGCTAAAAGAGCAAGTACAGAGGGGCTCAGCTTCTTGTACCTGTCCAGCAACCATGTGCCAGAGCCCATTAAAACCCCTGCTTCTTAGCATAACCTAGCTAAAGCAAGAAGCCAAGGGTTAGCTCTGCTTTCTGCTGTGTGCCACCAAACCTGGGCCAGGACCTGGCAGTGGCAGAACACAACCCTGGAGGGTCATGTATACATGTGTGCGGCAGCTGTGCTGTCCTCTGCCTCGGCAGGCTTAAGTGAGGCGTAGCCTTGCCAGCCTGGTCTTACAGCAATCTGTGAGCTTTAACCATTCCTGTACTCAGAGCATTATGTTTGCAAGAAATGCCAAGGGAGAGCGGGGTGAGGGCAGGGTATGCACACTCTCACATCTGTAATTGACTCTGGAATGCAAAAAAACTGGAATTACTTCATCTGGGGAATGTTCTTGTAGTTCTTGGAAGCTGCATTTCATTGAGTGCAGGATTTTGCAATTGTGCACATGCTCTCTGCTGTCAAGATTAGGTCACTTATTTTGGATTGCCTCCCCATCAAGCCCGATGGGTGCATTGACAGGGTTTGATGGAGCAGTGACTGAAACATGGAGTAAGAGTGTGATGTGGAGCAGCAGATGCTATCGCTTCGCTGTATTCAGTATTTCTGAGCCTTTGTAGGAGTTGTTGGCAAAGCCCAAGATCTGCTGTTGCCATGGAGTGGAGTCAAGGCTGTTATTTTACCAGCAGCAGAGAGAATAATCCTTGCCTGTGCTCCAGGGCCCAGCCAGCATGGGCCCAGCCTGAATGGATGGGTTTGTGCAGGGATTTGAAACATCTGAATCTGGTACACGTCACAGGGTGAAAACACGGGCTGTTCAGTGCGAGCCGGGGAAGCTGCCAGCACCACAGTCCCACGCCTGGCAGCAGGGTCTCGCCTAGTCCTCGTCGCTGTGTTCGTAGGTGGGGTTCATGTAAATCTCATCCGTGCTTTTTACTGCAAAGTCTTCTGTGTTTATGGGAGGCCAGTTGGGATCCTTCTGCAGCATCCTCTGCCATTTTCGGTACTGGCTGTTTGACTGGTACCCAAACCAGGCTTTAAGCAGCAGCCAGAGTTGCTTGTTCTGCAAGATAACATCCTGTGGAGTGACATGCCGCAGGGTCAGTGCTGGAAGGGAGGACTGCTTGGGGACAAAAGCCCTTCCTTGCTACATGGGCAGCCCCCCTGAGCCCCATGGCACTGGGTGGGTGGGTGTGTGCACTGACCTTCGGTAACAGAGCTGCTAAACGCCCACAGGAATGCTCTTCTCAGTTATATCAGGACAACACAAGTCTCAAGCTGTTTAGCCAAAGGGGGTAATCAAAGGGCAAGATTTTCCTCCCAGGACTGTAGGACAGCCAGGCACTGCTGCTCCCTACAGGAGACTGGTGCTGGATACAGTCAGTCTTGACCCACAAGACACTTGAGGGCTTAGTCATTACAGCACAGGACAGCACAGTCTCTAGCCTGGTCAATTCTAGGACAAGAGTGAAGTGGTTGTTTCAAAATCACTGCCAAGAGCCTGACTGGTGCTGCAGTCTGCTCCTCTGTGAGCTGTGGCAGTGGGCTCCTCCTGGACAGCTGCACTTCAGCTTGCTCCCCCTCTAAAGACTTAAGAAATGTGGTCTAAATC
Source organism: Megaceryle maxima (assembly GCA_024605025.1). Taxonomy (NCBI): domain Eukaryota; kingdom Metazoa; phylum Chordata; class Aves; order Coraciiformes; family Cerylidae; genus Megaceryle; species Megaceryle maxima. The sequence goes on along the minus strand of JANHGN010021732.1, from coordinate 3,362 downwards.
ACATCTCTGGGGCTGCATGAAATGGATTTGACTGGAACTCAGTGAGTCTTAAGGAAAAAGAAAATGCCTAAGGGTTTATGCTTCTGCAGGAGGAAAGTGTGGCTGCAAATGTGGGTAGAAAGACCTGACCAGATGCTGGTCCTGTTCACCCTGGGAAACAGACAGCAAACAGATACACTCACCTCTGTAAAGAGAGATACACAAAAGGTGACCAAGAGCATCAGTAAGACATAAACTCTCCAGATCACAGGAGTGCAAAGAAACTGTTAGAAAAAAAACATGAACAGCAATTAGGTTTAAGTGCTTTGCCAAGATTTGCATCTGTTCCTAATGATTTGAGAAGCTGACTAACGTTTTCCTAGTGGCAAGCATGGAGGAAGCAGTAGGAAGTGACAGAAATTCCTTGTCACAGAGATTGTGGAAGGTTTGATGCCAGATTCCCCATGGCATGGAGCAGCCTAACTCATCTTGGCTACTTAAGCTGCTGCTGAAACCTGCAGATCAGGTGCCTGGGGCAGGATCTGGTGCCCAAATGCTTCTGGGGAGCTGCAGCTAATGCACAGCATGCATCTCCTCTCCTGTGTATGCTCGCCCTAATGCCGAGCCTCCTCCCAGATCCATCCTGTGCAGGATGGCCGGGGACAAGCCACAGGACTCCAATGCTGGGCAGCACAGCTGGTGGCAGCTGCTTGCACTATGCCCTGGCTGAGCACTCAGGAGGGCTGAGGCAGCTCAGCCCTGCATGAGCTCATGGTGCTCCTTGCAGGGACAGCAGCAATCCCTGCCCACTTCCTTCTCCAGCCAACAAGCCTCCTCCAACATGCAAAAGCACAATTCACCCTATTGTGCCTTTCTGTTAGGAAAAGCTTAGCAAGCTATAAGCACTTTTTCTTCTCCTGCTTGCAACTGATCATTAATCAAGCCCTTGTTAGAAGGGTGTTAGAGAAGTTTGAAAGGGTTGCCCTGTCAGCTTCAGATAAGACAGTTGATTTCCAAGATGACCCTAGCTGTAGCTTCTGCTTTGTGTGCTTAGGTAAAGGGCCAGCAAAATATGTGGCATGAAGAAGAAATGCACCTTTAATTCACACTTACCTGCATTCCACTGTACACAGCATCGATGTCGGCAAAGAAGAGGAAGAGGCAGACTGCAAGCTGGAGGGCGAGGAGGACTGAAAACACATCTAGGGATAGAAGAACATCTGTGACCCTGGGAAGTGGTGACCAAACTGCACATATGCTGACAGGAACCCCAAATGCTAATGCTGTAAAACTGTCATTGTGTAAAATGCCTTTCTTTTTTCTCCTCCTAAAAGAAGCACTATGGAATTGATGCCACAGGAGCTACTCCCCAGCAGCCTGTTTCAAAGCTCACCACCTACACTGTTTTTTCTTCCACAAGTGATTTGCCACATTCTGATTCTTACAGGGCTACAGAAAATTGCCTCCAAGGGGCACTGCTCTGAGCCACACCAACATCCCTTCCCTTGCACTTGCTCCACCATGTGCTCAGGTGTACACCTGGACCACAGGCAGCAGCAGAGGCTGCTTGTTCTCACAGGCAGCCCTCCCAGGGAGGGCCAGGTGCTTCTGCAACCCACATGGTGCGAAGGTGGGCTATACCTGTGCCTTCCACAGGAAGAGCTTGTCTGGCTTTGCATCCTCTTCCAAAGGAGCAGGAGGCTGCAGAGTGATGGCAAATGGCCCAGACGTCCAGAGGTGCCAAATTCCTGGCAATACCAGGAGCTGAATATCTTAAAACTGGTAAGTTGGGTCAGTAAGTCCCAATGGCCTCCTGGCAACCTTCTCACTGCCAGGGAGGAGAGGGGACAGGGCTGAGAGGATGGCAAAAACAAGGGAATTGCCCTTTGCTACCTCTTAGGGATTGTTCCAAAACAAGGATAAAACACAGAGAAGTGTGCCAATTTCTCATCTGACAGAGTCCTCTGTCCCATCTCAGCCTGGCAGGGCAGCTTCCTTCTGGTTTCACCTGTCTTCTGCAGGTGATCAATGCTCTGTGAAATAGGTTTGGGATCTGTCTTTTAACAAAATACCTAACCAAACTGATGCTGCTAAGATGAAGCAAGTCCTGCCCTCTCATCCATGAGCTGTAATTGCAAAGGAACTACCAGTCAGACAATGTCTAGAAAGGCTAAATCAGCTCGGCAAAACTCAAACAGAAAAAGAAATATTATTGTGAGAGTATTTTAACAGTGATATTATCACAGGCTTTTCTCTCTTATCTCTAGGAATGGAAGTCGGGCAAGGTAAGACTGAATCTCAGAGGAACTCTTTTTGATGTTTGTGTTTCAAAATAAATACATTCAATCCTCATATGCTCTTTGTGTTCACAACAATACACAGTTCTGCACAAAATCCAGCCTATCACCTTCTGCAAAGCAGACATTTTCCAAAAGAAGATGCAGTCTCCTTTCTCAGCTCTGCTGCTTCTTATCTCAAGGAAGAAGCCAACATAAGCAGTGTTCACTGAGCCTTTTTGTAATGGAGAAGTAGGAGCTCTCATACATCAACTATTATTTTACATGCCAGTCACTGGTGCAGGTACAGAGGAATCCACAACATCCCTTCCATAGCAGCCTCTCCTGCCAGGGTTATTTTGAGGGAGAAACAGGAGTCTGTGGTGTGCATGTTACTCCAGCTTTACTCACAGTTGGTGTAGATGGGCTTCCGGAAGGGCTTTCCCTTGGAAAAGACAAAGGCCACAATGATGCAGTTAATAGAAGACAGTGGCCACAGAGTAGTGTCTTCATAACTGAGGACAGTGCTCTGGGCACTGCTGCTGGTACCATTTTCCCAGAGGCTGATGGAGGACACGGTCTGATTCCCTGGAGAGCAATGTCTGTAAGGCAACACCCAGCACTTTGTTTCTGCTCTTTTCAGCAACAGTGAACTGCAGACACCAATTCCCTCTTCTTTCCAACCCAGCCTACGATAATCACCAGGTATCACCCACAGGAGTGAAAAACATACATTAAAAACAAACAAACAAAAAAGCAACTAAACGAAATAACAACAAAAAAGCTTAATTTTCTGGCGTGTGCCAAAACCTCTGGTCTGGGGTGAACAACAACAGCAGTGTTTGAGAGACACAGCTCTGCTGATGTGTGCCCCAGGTGCCTGTACACCGCTCCAGCACACTCTCCCAGTGCTGCATCCATGCAGCGGTAGGGAAACAATCCTGACTGAGCCCTGGCATCTGGGAGCATCCCCACTGCAAGGCCTCCCCAGGCCTTCTGCCCTACTGGTTCACTTCTGTGTGATAATACACTAGTCATTAATATACATTATAATACTTGTATATTATATAATATATGTATATAATACATCATAGAATTTGGCTCTGC